>JARQOD010005295.1:0-48874 GCA_033576555.1 Oophaga sylvatica | reverse complement strand
ACAGCAGGTGAAATAATTATTGAACTCGTCACTAATTTCCAAAGTAAATATATTTGTAAAGAAGCTATTGACATGAAATTCTCACCAGATGTCAGTAACAACCCATCCAAGCTACACAGGCAAAGAAATCACCATAGATGTCCATAAATTAAGTTTTATGTAATAATGAGAAATGACACAGATAGAAGTTTTTGAACACATGAAGAAAAAGAGGAGCAAAAAGCCCTAGAAAGTTCTGACACCAGCTGAAATCTATCAGTAATTAGAAAGCAATCCTGCCACTTAGTGACAAATAATAACTGCTTCACCTGATGGCCTATAATAAGGGTCTTATTACCAAGGTGCCACACAAGGAACATCTCATGATTGGTAAAACCAGTGAGCTGCCTCAAGACCTTCACAACCTTATTGTTGCAAAACAGACTGATGGCATTTACAGAAGAATTTCTAAACTACTGAAGGTTCCAGTGAGCGCTGCTGGGGTCATAATTTGGAAGTAGAAATGTCTCGACCACGCACCACAATTGTGGGTTTCCAGGGCAATGGGGTACTCAGAGCCGAGCCCGTAGAAGTCTATGGGATTGTCACAGGTAGCGGTGGCTCGGTCTGTGGCCCTGGCGGTCAGGCGTATGTTGGGGGTATATTTACAGGGGATAGATTTATATACAGTTCGTGACGCCACCTGTAGTCTTCTGGTAATTTGTACCAGCGCTGCTGTAGATCTCTGAGGGGATGGTGAGGCAGCTAGATGTCGGGTCCCCTACAGGTGAGACTGGTCCCTCAAAGTCTATGAAGTTAGTGAAGTCGGGTGCAGATAAATAACACAGTCTCACACGGTCAGCGTCTTTCCATACCTTTACTTGTAAGATGTTCAGGCAGGTCCCAGGGAGGCTGATCCAAGGAGAATGTATTTTGAGATAGCAGCTGGACAAGTTAGGGGCCTCCTTTACTTTCAACACGATGAGTACAACCAGCATGAAGCGTAGTTCCCTCTATAACTCCAGCTAATCCATAGCTGTACTGCCCAGTCAGTTTTGTGGTCGGAGCCTTCCTGTGAGAGAGCTGAATTCCTGTCTTGTCGTGCACTGACTCAAAGTCTTCACTCCCCCTGACCCCAGTTACGTACCGACTATTCGGGGCTGCTTGCCGCGACCTAAGGTCCGGTAAGTCTCTGGTTTTCTTACCACTATGCTTGAAGCTAATAGTGATCCTTCGGTCCCCAGTGACCGGTTACAACGTGCAGGACTTCTTCAATCCAAAAGCACTTTTCAAATAATCTTTCCACTGTGCCTTTCGCCTTGTCCTCGCTTGTAGCATAAACACTCACACTTGCAAAAAGTCATATAATCACTCCCTTCTTCTCTTCCTTCAGAGTTAGTTACCAGACTCTCAGTTATCCACTAGGCAGGAGCACGTCTCTGAACCTTTCACTGTCCTTGGGACAGGTGACTGAAGTAATTCTGTACTAAGCTCTTCTTTCTTTGTCAATGTCTTCAAGTGAGGTACAGCTCTGACCAGGCTGAGGTGATCTATATCTCGCCCTTACTGGCCTCCACTTGCTGAACTGCTGCAGAACCAGGCTGGACTGCTTCCTCCCTCCAAGTCCCAGCTAGACTCCACACGTCTGCTCTGTCCGAAGACAGGAAACTGACTACTCTAAAATCACTCAACCAATACACACTGACCACTCCCTCACAAGTGACTACACTACCCTAAGGGTGTGTCTAGTGTATGTTGAGTGAATGGGTATTGAGCATTGAACTGCTATCTCTCCACACATTCTCCAGGGTACTGCGTGTGCCTAACACCAGGGCTACACAGAAAGATCATAATTTCATCAAAAACCATCCACGACCAGATGCTCCCTGCAAGATTTCAGACAGAGGAGTGAAAAGAATTATCAGAAGAGTTGTGCAAGAGCCAAGGACCATCTGTGGACAGCTGCAGAAAGACCTGGAATAAGCAGGTACAATTGTTTCACAGAAAACTATAAGTAATACACTCACCATTTTGGGGATATGTCAAAAGTAAAAGAAAAGTCAAAGATGCTATAGGATTTTTACAGGATAAACATGATGAAATGGTAAGAAAGGATGTTGAGAAGGCCGAACTTTTAAATTCCTATTTTGCATCTGTTTTCTCTCAAAGGAAATGTAACATCAACTGATCTTCACTGTCCTATTAAAGAAATAGGAGAATCCATACTATCCATAAACAGAGAGATGGTGAGGAAACACTTAACTAACATAAATGAATTCAAGTCTCCAGGTCCAGATGAATTACACCCCAGGACACTGAAGGAGATAGCAGAAGAATTTTTTGAACCACTCTCCATAATCTTTGAAAATTTTTGGAGAACAGGAGAAGTCCCAGAAGACTGGAGAAGAGCAAATGTTGTTCCTATCTACAATAAGGGGAAGAAGGTGGACCCAGGGAACTATAATAGGCCGGTGAGTCTGACTTCTATACCAGGAAAGATCTTTGAACAAATTATTAAACAACATGTATGTAAGTACCTGGATAAGAATGAAGTGATTAACCAGAGTCAGCATGGGTTTGTAACTAATAAGTCATGTCAGACTAACTTAATTTCCTTCTATGACAGAATCACTGACTGGGTGGATCAGGGAAATGCTGTAGATATGGTATATCTTGACTTCAGCAAAGCATTTGACAAAGTATCTCACACAATCCTTATTAAAAAAATGACTAAGTATGGAATGGACAAGGCAACTGTTAGGTGGATTCATAACTGGCTTAATCATCGGACCCAAAGAGTGGTAGTAAATGGCTGCACATCCAGTTGGAAGAATGTCTCAAGTGGGGTACCACAAGGCTCTGTACTGTGCCATGAATTGTTCAACATCTTTATCAATGATTTAGATGAAGGAATTGAGGGTAAACTGAATAAATTTACTGATGACACAAAGCTAGGAGGGATAGCTAATAATAGAGAAGAGAGAGAGGACTCAAAAAGATATAAATAAACTGGAGCAGTGGGCAGCAACTAACAGAATGGTTTTAACAGGGAAAAATGCAAAGTTCTACATCTGGGCAATAAAAATGAAAAAGCATATACAGAATGGGAGGAATAGGGCTAAGCAACAGCACATGTGAAAAAGACTTGGGTATACTAATAGATCACAGACTGAACATGAGTCAACAGTGTGATGCAGCAGCAAAAAAGGCAAATATAATTCTGGGATGTATTAACAGAAGCACACGTGAAGTCATTATTGCCCTCTACTCCTCTTTGGTCAGAACTCGTCTGCTGACTCTGTTTAATCACTTCATTCTTTTCCAGGTGCTTGCATACATGGTCTTTAATAATTTGTTCAAAGATCTTTCCTGGTATAGAAGTCAGACTCACTGGCCTGTAGTTCCCTGGGTCCATCTTCTTCCCCTTTTTGAAGATAGGAACAACATTTGCTCTTCTCCAGTCTTCTGGGACTTCTCCTGTTCTCCAAGAATTTTCAAAGATTATGGACAGTGGTTCAAGAATTTCTTCTGCTATCTCCTTCAGTACTCTGGGGTGTAATTCATCTGGACCTGGAGACTTGAATTCATTTAGGTTAGCTAAGTGTTTCCTCACTGTCTTTCTGTTTATAGATATCCTGGATTCTTCTATTCCTTTAATAGGACAGTGAAGATCAGTTGATGTTACATTTCCTTTCTGAGAGAAAACAGATGCAAAATAGGAATTTAAAAGTTCAGCCTTCTCAACATCCTGACTTACCATTTCATCATTTTCATCCTGTAAAAATCCTATAGCATCTTTGACTTTTCTTTTACTTTTGACGTATTCCCAAAATCCTTTTTTGTTGCTTTTGATGTCACTTGCAAGCCTTAATTCATTGTCAGCTTTAGATAATCTGATTTGTGCCCTGCAGGTTCTGCAGACATCATTATATTCTTCTTTAGATATGCCTCCCTCTTTCCATTTGATAAACATTTCTTTCTTCCTTTTTAGCATGTGTTTAAGTTCTGTGTTCATCCATCCTGGTTTCCTTAAATGCTTCCCATTCTTCCCTCTTTTTGGAATTGTTAACGATTGTGCTTTGAGAATCTCATTTTTCAAGCTTTTCCATCTTTCCTGGACATTTTTGTCCTTAAAGATATCCAGCCATTGGATCCCTCCAATTCTCTTTCTGAGTCCCTTAAAATCTGCCTTTCTGAAATCTAACCTTGACGTCTGAGTCTTCACAGGTCTTCCTCCTCTTGTTATCCAAAATTCTAAAATAGCATGGTCACTACCTCCTAGGGTCCCAGCCACTCTTACCTCCTCAACCATTTCCTCCCTGTTTATAAGGATTAGATCCAAGGTAGCAGATCCCCTTGTTTTCTCCCATACCTTTTGGAAGATAAAGTTGTCAGCAAGAGAGGATAAGAATTTCCTGGACCTGTTAGTTTTGCCTGAGAGAGATTCCCAACAAATGTCTGGATAGTTGAAATCTCCCATGACCACTATGTCATATTTTTTGGAGAACTTGGCCATTTGATGCATAAAGAGTTCATCCATATCTTCAGCTTGCACAGGCGGCCTGTAATAAATGCCTACAATGGTGTCCTTTCCATTGTTCTGTCCTTGTATTCTTACCCAAACAGCTTCCACAGAACTCCCAGTCTCTGAAGCGTCAATCTCTGTGCAGATATACGCTTTTCTAACATACATTGCGACACCTCCTCCTCGTTTATCAAGAATGTTTCTTGCAAATAAGTTGTATCCTTCTAGCCTTGTATTCCAATCATGTGTATCGTCCCACCAAGTCTCAGTGATTCCAATGACATCATATTTCTTCTCCTGCGTTAGTAGTTCCAGTTCTCCTTGTTTGTTGCCCATGCTTTGTGCATTCGTATAGAAACATACTCCTCTCTCCTGCACTAGGATGCCTATCATTGGTGATTGTATGTTGCTTCCATCCTGACACATCCTCTTCTCATATCAGCCTCGTCACACTCTGCGCTTCCTGTCGTCTCCTTGACTGATGTTATTATACATATAATGGCCCCTTTCATATTTGCTCCCTCTGTGACATCTGTCTCTGCCCAAAACACAGATCATCCTTATCAGTCACCAGCAGAGAGACTGGAGCTAATGTCACCTGTCACTTACTGGTCTCATATTCAATGGTGCCAAAGTCTGCACTGATACATGACGCGCGCCATAGACTCACCGCACATCTACACAGGAGCAGGCACCTGCGCAGGATCAACAAGATGAAGAACAAGTCCATAAACCCAAATCTTCAGGTCTACAAACCCAAATCTACAGGTACACATTACCAAATTTACATGTCCACAGACCTAAATTTCCAGGCCAAGATACAGCAATCTACAGCGCCACAGACCCCATTCTGCAGGTCTAGAGACGTACATCTGCACAGGAGCATGCGCCTGCACAGGATCAACATGATGAAGAACAACTCCATAAACCCAAATCTGCAGGTCCACAGACTCCAATATGCAGGTCTGCAGAGCACACAGATACACAGACACAAATCTGCAGGCCCTAAGAACCCAATCTACAACCCTATCTGTAGTTCCACAAACCCAAATCTGCAAATCTACAGACCCTACAGAATCTACAGTTCCAAAGACCCCAATCTACAGGTCAACAGACCCCAATCTACAGGTCTGCAGACCCAAATCCGCATTTCCACAAAACCTAATCTACAGATCCTTAGAACCTAATCTATATGTCCACAGACCTAAATCTCCAGGTCAACAGATCCCAATCTGCAGGTCTAAAGACAAAAATCTACAGTCCTAGACATCCCAATCTGCAGGTCCACAGACCCAAATCTACAGGTCCTCAGACTCAAATCTACAGGTACAAATAACCTAATCTACTGATACTTAGAACCTAATATACATGTCCACAGACCTAAATATCCAGGTCCACAGAACCCAATCTAGAGTCCTAGACATCCCAATCTGCAGGTCCACAGACCCAAATCTACAGGTCCATAGACCACAATCTACAGTTCTAGAGACCCCAATCTGCAAGTTCACAGAACCCAATCTAAATATCTACGGACCCAAATCTGCAGGTCCATAGACCCAAATCTAACATGTGCCAGAAAAGGTGCAGGCTCATCGCCGGAGCACACAGTAAACAGGAGGAGGCCACCTTAGGCGTAACTATACGTCTAAGGTGGTAAAGGGGTTAAAATGGGGAACCCTCCTCAAAAAAATATGTTGGGTCCCCTGTATTTTTGATAACCAGCCAGGCAAAACTGACAGCTGTGGGCTGCAACCCTCAGCTCCAGCCATGATATCTATGTACACCCCTGCTTTGGGGATCTGTGAGAATATATAGGAAGATTGACTTTGTACTTCAGTCTCCATCCTAGTTTTATTAAGTATTAAATCGTACATTATTTATTATACATTATTAGCCCATTTATTCATGCCTTAATATGAAAGGGAAAAATATAGAAGATACAATAAACAGGCTAGACAGGACACACAGTACAGAAGGAAGAGGACCTGCCGCAGGCCACATCTACAGGAGGTACATTGCTATATTATACAGCTAAGTGAAAAAGGAAGAAAAAAAACTGACGCCACTAGGAAGCAACTAGATGATAGCTTGCCGTGAGGCACCTACATATAATACTAATATAAAGGGACGCCTCTACAGCCGCGGAGGGAGCCGCAGTCTCCCCAGGTGTCAGCGATAGATTTCATAAAATCTCATCTCTGGCTGCAATCAGTCTGAATTACCCTGCGTTACTCTCACGTGTGTAGCAATATCGCGCCTTTCTCTCAGTAATGAAGTCACTCCCCAGACACCGGCGATGATCTCCCTTCTGCAGCCACCATGAGCTCAGCATTTGTCATTATGTGCCGAGCGAAGACACAAAGTGATAGCACTATAGGATAATATGGTGTCTGGGAATAAACAGCTATCGACCCAGGGAGCGGCAGAAAACACGAGAAGTGAGGCTGATACCATGTATCATTACCGGAATCAATTCAGATTGGATTAAATACATGACATCAACTCACGGGCTGAAATACTGGTGGATCCTCCCGATCGGAGAGACATGAGAGCTGCTATTATTATTATTTATTACCATCACCATTGTTATATGACATTATTATGATTATCATTATTTCTTTAATTACTACTTTTTCTCATTATTATTGCTATTATTATTTACTATTAATATTGTCATATTACATCATTATTATTTTTTTACCATTGTTATTATTATCTACTGTTGCTGTTATTATTCTTATTACTTTTAGTAGTAGTTTATTACATTAATACTATCTTTATTATATGCTATCACTATTTTTATATTACATCACTATAATAGTTACTGTTGTTATCATAAGAATTATAGAATCATAGAATGGTAGAGTTGGAAGGGACCTCCTGGGTCATCTGGTCCAACCCCCTGCTCAAAGCAGGATTCTCTAAATCATCCCAGACAGATGTCTGTCCAGCCTCTGTTTGAAGACTTCTATTGAAGGAGAACTCACCACCTCTCGTGGCAGCCTGTTCCACTCATTGATCACTCTGTCAAAAAATGTTTCTAATATCTAATCTGTGTCTCCTCCCATTCAGTTTCATCCCATTGCTTCTAGTCTTTCCTTGTGCAAATGAAATAAAGATGATCCTTCTACAATGTGACAGCCCTTGAGGTATTTGTAGACGGCTATTAAGTCTCCTCTCAGTCTTCTTTTTTGCAAGCTAAACATTCCCAAATCCTGTAACCGTTCCTCATAGGACATGGTTTGCAGACCGGTCACCATTCTGGTGGCTCTTCTCTGAACTTGCTCCAGTTTGTTGATGTCTTTTTTAAAATGTGGTGCCCAAAACTGGACACAGTATTCCAGATGAGGTCTGACCAAAGAGGAGTAGAGGGCAATAATGACCTCACGTGATCTAGACTGTATGCTTCTGTTGATACATCCTAGAATTGTATTTGCCTTTTTTGCTGCTGCATCACACTGTTGACTCATGTTCAGTCTGTGATCTATTAGTATACCCAAGTCTTTTTCACATGTGCTGTTACTTTGCCCTATTCCTCCCATTCTGTATATGCTTTTTTCATTTTTATTGCCCAGATGTAGTACTTTGCATTTTTCCCTGTTAAAATCCATTCTGTTAGTTGCTGCCCACTGCTCCAGTTTATGTATATCTTTTTGAATCCTCTCTCTCTCTTCTCTAGTATTAGCTACCCCTCCTAGCTTTGTGTCATCAGCAAATTTAATCAGTTTACCCTCAATTCCTTCATCTAAATTATTGATAAAGATGTTGAACAATACAGGGCCCAGGACAGAGCCTTGTGGTACCCCACTTGAGACATTCTTCCAACTGGATGTGCAGCCATTTACTACCACTCTTTGGGTCCTATCACTAAGCCAGTTATGAATCCACCTAACAGTTGCCTTGTCCATTCCATACTTAGTCATTTTTTCAATAAGGATTGTGTGAGATACTTTGTTAAATGCTTTGCTGAAGTCAAGATATACTATATCTGCAGCATTTCCCTGATCCACCCAGTCAGTGATTCTGTTATAGAAGGAAATTAAATTAGTCTGACATGACTTATTAGTTACAAACCCATGCTGACTCTGGTTAAGCACTTCATTCTTGTACAGGTACTTACATACATGTTCTTTAATAATTTGTTCAAAGATCTTTCCTGGTATAGAAGTCAGACTCACCGGCCTGTAGTTCCCTGGGTCCACCTTCTTCCCCTTTTTGAAGATAGGAACAACATTTGCTCTTCTCCAGTCTTCTGGGACTTCTCCTGTTCTCCAAAAATTTTCAAAGATTATGGAGAGTGGTTCAAAACTTTCTTCTGCTATCTCCTTCAGTACTCTGGGGTGTAATTCATCTGGACCTGGAGATTTGAATTCATTTAGGTTAGCTAAGTGTTTCCTCACTGTCTTTCTGTTTATAGATATCCTGGATTCTTCTATTCATTTAATAGGACAGTAAAGATCAGTTGATGTTACATTTCCTTTCTGAGAGAAAACAGATGCAAAATAAGAAATTAAAAGTTCGGCCTTCTCAACATCCTGTCTTTCCATTTCATAATTTTCATCCTGTAAAAATCCTATAGCATCTTTGACTTTTTTTTTACTTTTGACATATCCCCAAAATCCTTTTTTGTTGCTTTTGACGTCTCTTGCAAGCCTTAATTCATTGTCAGCTTTAGCTAAACTGATTCTTGCCCTGCAGGTTCTGCAGACATCATTATATTCTTCTTTCGATATGCCTCCCTCTTTCCATTTGATAAACATTTCTTTCTTCCTTTTTAGCATGTGTTTAAGTTCTGTGTTCATCCATCCTGGTTTCCTTAAATTCTTCCTTTTCTTCCCTCTTTTTGGAATTGTTAACGATTGTGCTTTGAGAATCTCATTTTTCAAGATTTCCCATCCTTCCTGGACATTTTTGTCCTTAAGGATATCCAGCCATTGGATCCCTCCAATTCTCTTTCTGAGTTCCTTAAAATCTGCCTTTCTGAAATCTAACCTTGACTTCTGAGTCTTCACAGGTCTTCCTCCTCTTGTTATCCAAAATTCTAAAATAGCATGGTCACTACCTCCTAGAGTCCCAGCCACTCTTACCTCCTCCACCATTTCCTCCCTGTTTATAAGGATTAGATCCAAGGTAGCAGATCCCCTTGTTTTCTTGTTTATTATTAGTTGTAGTGCTGGTCTAATAGGTCTAATACATTATTATTCTTATTATTATTATATTACTATTATTATTAGTAGTATTATATTACATAATTATTATAAACAATCACTATTATTTTATTACATAATTTTATCATTAATATTATTTATAGCATAATAATATCACATCATTTATATTGTTTCTATTATTATTACCATTTTATTAAATTACATCGTTATTAATGATGCCCTAATCTGCTATAATTCGATTTGACAGATCCACGTGAATTTGGTCAGGAAATTTGATTTGCAAACAATTTATGTAATGGAAATCGAATCTCTGTCTGACGTTTCCCAAGAACTTAGAACATAATAAATGTAGGTTTAAAAAAATTGTGCTCCCCTGACCTTAACCCCTCGCCCGCTGCATCCCGGCATTTTTTACCCCGTCCGCATTAACTAGATATCAAGTCAAAACACATCACAACTAGGACTCAAAATGAGTTTTGAAGCCCAGTCAGTGTGGATGGACTGAAGATGCCGAAACGCGTCAGAAGAAGATTCCTGAAGACTGTAGTGGAGCGCGGCTGGGTGGAGGAGGGAAGCAGAGGTATTTCAAAAAATGTTAACCCTTTAATGTCTTTTGGAGTCAAACACAATGGCGGAAAGCTGGACGTCGATTTGTGCAAACTTTGAACTTGATTAATTAAGAATCAATTCACTAATTGCTCATATCATTATTACTCTTGCCTATTATTATTACTACTGTCTTATATTGCTGCCCTCAGCATTTTCCTTCATGACTGTGTTAACAGCAATCGTTGGGGGTCTCACTGCCCCTTTATTCTCAGGGCACAAAATCTGGATGCTCATGATCAGATGTGAGTGATGTCCCGGTCGGAGCATTGCCCAGACTGGATGCAATCCGCATCTCAGCACGACAAACCATGGACAGGTTTACTGACTCTGAACGGCAACCACTGAGAGCAAGCGGACTTCTTAAGAAATGGTGAAATATTGTAAAGTCACATGTATGATAAGGTTGTACAGATTTCCTTTATAATGCAGTCACATTCGTTGGATTTACAGTGCAAATTATCCAGTGGCAAATCCACAGCATAATCCGATGCTGTAACAAATCTACACGTTGCGAATACTTTCTGCTCGTAAATTGACGTGTAAGGTGGATTTCCAAATCTGCAGCGGAGAGATTAGAAGATAAAAACAGCCGGGATCTGAATTTCATCCGATCTCGTCCATGAGGCGGCAGGAAACCAGCGCAGAGATTATTCTACAGTGCTGAAGGATAGGTGCCTTGACAGTCAGGATTGGCGGTCAATAAGGGGTTAAATGTGCGTCCACCGGAGGAATCATAAATGTTGCCGCTTCCTCGTGTTGGGAGCAATTGCGATGTCAATATCTCCCGTCCAGTTCCTCACCGCGCAGCCTCCATTCTCCCGGTTGGGGTCTGCACTTCCCGCTGTTTGCTGTGCGATCAAACCAAATTCTGATTTATGTTACTGAACTCCATCCTCATTTTGCAGGGTAATGACAGAGCCGGCGCTGGAGGTTGCCACTCCGTGATCGGGATTATATCTGTAACGGATATTACTGATTCCCTTCCCAGGTAGATTCATCACTGGGGAGCCCTTACTGGTTTTATGTCTGGAAAAGCCGCACAAAAATGTAGAAAGAGTCAGTAATTCACCGGATCACGGGGGGTCGCCCTGAATTACACGTCCGCTGCATTACACCGCACCCTGGAGCCCGCTGCTGATACAATGTGTTATTGCTTCCCAGTCCTCACATTCTTAGCTGTTTCTTTCTGTTTTTGTTACTTTTATCTATTCATTTTATTGGTGTAATTTACGGCAATGTTCATACATTTAGGGCCCTTTTGCCTTTAACCTTTTTTGCAGTTTTTAAGTTCTAAAAGTCACATGTTCACAAATGACACAACATTTCAGCAAAAATAATTGCAACTTTTTAAAAAGTCGCTATTGATGGATGAGCAGAAAACATTCAGAAATCACAAACGTCGCCTAAAATGACTAACTTAAAAAAAAAAATGTGACCGCTTATTTTATACTTCCATCTTTTTTAAGGCTTTAAATAATGAAAGGAAAAAAGGGTGCAAATGAAAAACAGGTGAAAAAATGCCAGAGACTGGAGAAAAATATCAGCAGAAGTGCAATAATGCTCAAGGCCCTGGATTTTTGCTGCATGTCTGCCACACTTTGCCACACAGTGGACCGTCCTCTATTACTGCAGACCCTCTCATCTCTTGATCCTTGCTTTGAGTGACAAATTATTAATTAGATGTGGATGCGTTTATTTTAGTAGTGGAAAACAAAAAATTATATGCAGTATTGAGCATATAAATATTGCTTTATTTATCAATGATAGACACTAGATACAGAGAGCTGAATGAGGGCGCTAGGCTGCAGCTGTGGATACATTAATTTATCAATCTCTTAATCTATGGGTTCTTAAATTTTAGGGTTTGGAATCATGTAGCTGCATTTAATGTTTCTGCCACTAGAGGGAGCTTGCTTGAATGAAAACACATTGAGCTCCCTGCTGCTGGTGTGTAGTTTCCTTAACGGCACACCATGTGGCCTGGCATGGTATTGCAAATACAACTTTTTAGTAATTTTATAAAAGGTTTTTTTTTTATTTAAGAGCTGTGACAAATCAGAGTGTTTAATCTAATATACTGTAAAAATTGATTGAAGAATGAAGAATAGTATATTGTTTTCATAAAATTAGACCTGAATAATCTGAAACTGTTGAACAACAGATGCATGCGTTATGACTATATATAATGAATTCCCAGGAACACTGGGATAAGTTTGTAGCCTATAAATCAAACTGAATGGAAAAAAAAATCAAAATTTTTCAACATTATATAAAAGTTTTGAACAGCCTTATAATGTTTTGCCAGGTGACGCCGTTACTTCTGTCACTGTCAGAGAGACACTAATGCATCCGCTCTCCCATGTCTGAGCGACAATATCTATCTCTGACATATAGTGGGGCATAATTATAAAAAGTGTCTAAATTTTCATTTAAAGGCCATTAAAAGGTATCAAAAGCCATTAAAAGGTATCAACCACTGAGGACTCTCAACTCTAAATATTTTTCTAAATTTTCATTGTTTTTTTAAAGTTTTGACTTATAAGACCCAATTTATCAATTCCATTTCTTTATTATCACTTTTTTTTGTGTCGTGATATTCATTGACTTTTTTTGCACCAAATTTTTAAAAATGGCGCAAGTGATTCATTAATTTTGCGCAAAGCAAAAAATGGTCTTTTTTACTGTTTTTAATCATTTTTGCACCTTTTTTTTAATAAATAAGAAGACTGTGAAAGCCAAAGACATCTCTGAGGACGAAAAGGGCTTCTGCACAAAATAGATAGGATACCTTATTGGTTTTTCCAGGCTTCCATACTAGCAGTGACGTCATTGGAACACGGCCAGTTGTGGACTAAGAGAGACGCCACCGGTTGGGGCACTGTCACCTGATCACCACTTGCTGCCAACTACTTGTCTGCTGCTTTAGATTATCGATTTTTTGATGACTTTCCTGAATCCTGCAGAATCTCTCCAAATCTGCACAGGGTCATAGTGAATATTAAAAAACAGGAATTGTTTGAAATTCAATGAATAACACTATTTACATAAAGTGCTGATTAAATATAAAAAGCCAATAAATAGTTCAACAAGTCCCGAATAGTGGATGACAGACCACCCGGATAAATATAAAAGAACACGGTACACCGGATGTGGATGGGGGAGGAAAAGAACTAGGCTGGTGAGAATGAAAATATAAAGTGCAACGTATGCAATGGATAAAAGAGCAATTCTTTATTAAGTAAATATGCACAAACAAAATATAAAAAATACCATATGTAAAAATTACCATAAAAAGGAGGAAAGCCACAAGCACCAAATAGCCCACATAGAATACAGCTCAATATAAATGACCAGGTATTGCAGAAAAAGTAAATACAAGCCCCAAAAATTATCTACATTTTTTGGCATGGTACCCCATGTGTAAATATAACATGACCAATAGTAGTAAAGTGCTAATAGTGCAACCACAAAAAACAGTCAATATACAAATATCTTATGCTAAATATAAAATACAAAATGCATGCGATTAAAGTGCAAAACCATTAGAGACACATTCACAATATTGTGCCAAGTGATACTAATTACACGATTATCCCATGTGGATGATAATGACCTGAACTAAAAAGAAATGATAAATAGTGCAGACCACACGACAATGGGCCACCAACAACAATGCTGTGAAGTGCAGTGAAAAACTCTGTTGCAGTAATACTATAAGTGCTATGGGAGAACTAATGCAACAGAACAATGCTGAAGATAAAGTGGGGTCAATGACACTAATGAACTACCTGGGAGCCAATGGGTGGTGTGGATGACCTCCTGGAACGCGCCCCGATGCGCGTTTCGGAAATTAATTCCTTTGTCAGGGGAATTAATTCCTTCATATTTATATGTGTATGTAGCTATTTCAAAAATAAGTCCAGCAGTACCTTTCATGGACAGCCCGCATCTTTGATGAGCTGCCAATTCTGTGGACCATCAAAAACACCGACCTTTATGTTTTCCAATGACAGGGTAGAAAATGCCAAAATGAGGTTCTTGAAACAGCCTACTTCAGTTGGCAAAGCTTTTATGAATTGCTTTGTGAGACCCAGTTTCATGTGCATAGGTGGGATTGATGGTCTTTCTGTCAAGTAGCTCATGGAGAATGTTTGGATCACCAGGTTTGAGGTCGGTTCATGGAGGTCAATTCCTCTCCACCCAATTCTTCTCATGAACTCTGCTGTCCCACATGCACGGAAAACAAGGATACTTGGGGTATATGTGTTGCTGACCAAGAAGTAAGCATACCATTATAAGTCAGCATCGATGATCCAATTGTGTTTGTGATATTATAAAAGTTATAAATTATAAGTCCTAACACATACGGGGATAAGCAAACCAGGGGAGATGTTCAACCTGCACACCACAGGTTCTTATGCAGACTAGGCAATCCCTAACCTGACCCTGACTTGTCCCTGTCTGACCGTGGAGGTCAGTGTGGCACCACAGGAGTCCGGTTGCTACAGTGACATTGCCTCCCTCACAGGGAGGAATGTCAACCCTGGAAGCAAGGATGGGTCCCCTTACCAGGTGCTAGTAGGAGAGAAGTCGAGCAGAACCTGGGGAGTGGAGCTGTGATTAAACTCGCCCCAGAGCTGAGCGCTAGGGACCGGATACCGGAATCCGTGGTTGCACGGGTACTGAAGTCCCGGCAGCTAAATCCGGAGGGCAGGGGACTGCAGGTCTCCTGGCTCGATCTAATACCCAGCGGCACAGCAGCATACCAGAGCCTGGAGCTGACACAAAGGAGCGGCATCTGTGATAGGCTCGAGCTGCCGGCCATGCAGGCAACGGTTTGTTTTTTAAAAAAAAAGAGAGAGACAGTTATCAGCAGGAGGGTGAGCTGTTAGGCAGTGAGGAAAAAACGAGAGGACATCACAGAAGGAAGGGCTCCATACCTACCTGGTCAGGTGTATCCAAAATTACTTCCAGGCTGCCCGACTCTCCATCACGATCTGTTACCAGTGCCCCGGTCTGTACTATCAACCATCAAGTAAAGGAAAAGAAAACTACAGTCCTTATGTCCTCCATTGATCTCTTGCTCCCTGAGTCCTGCACCACAAGGTACAGGAAGCCTGATATAAACAGAACCTGTACCCCTGGGGCCCCGCTTCACCTGTGGGGAGCAGAACCATCCCAGCTGCGTCACCATCAGCCCAGCGGTCTCCTTTAGCAGCGTCGGCCATCTGTTGCCAAACACCACAGGTGGCGTCACGTTAAATCCCATATACATGTCTCGACCACGCACCACAATTGTGGGTTACCAGAGCAATGGGGTACTCAGAGCCGAGCCCATGGAAGTCTATGGGGTTGTCACAGGTAGCGGTGGCTCGGTCTGTGGCCCTGGCGGTCAGGCGTATGTTGGGGGGAATATTTACAGGGGATAGGTATATATACAGTTCGTGACGCCACCTGTAGTTCTCTGATCACTAAGACCAGCGCTGCTGTAGATCTCTGAGGGGATGGTGAGGCAGCTAGATGTCGGGTCCCCTACAGGTGGGTCTCTTCCCTCAAAGTCTATGGAATTAATGATGTCGGGTGCAGGTAAATAAATCAGTCTCACACCATCCAGCGTCTTTCCATACCTTTTACTTGTCAGATGATAAGGCAGGTCCCAGGGAGGCTGGTCGGGTGGAGGATGTGCTTTGAGATAACAGCTGAACAGGTTATGGGCCTCCTTCACTTTCAAAATGGTGAGTCCGACTAGCATAGAGCCAAGTCCACTCCGAATACTCCAGCTTCTCCAAGCTGTACTGCCCGGTCAGTTTTGTGGTCGGAGCCTTCCTTTGAGAGAGCTGAGTTCCTACTGTTGTCGTGCACTGACTCAAGGTTCCCACTCTCCCTGACCCCAGTTACGTACCGACACTCCAAGGGCTGCTTTCTGTAACCTAAGGTCCAGTAAGCCTCTGGTTTTTCTATCACTACGCCTGGAGCTATAGTGACACTTCGGTCGCCAGTGACCGGTGACAATGTGCAGGATAATCCAATCCTAAGGCACCTCTGAATTCCTTCCACTGCGCCCTTCGCCCTGTCCGCGCTTGTAGCATAAGCACTCCACACTTCCTAGGTCATGCAGGTTAATCCCTTCTTACTTCTTCCCAGAGCTTGCTAACAGGTGCTCAGTAATCTTCTAGTTCAGGAGCACGTCACTGAACTCCACTGTCCTTGGGACAGGAGACTGAAGGTTCTGCTGCTGACTCCTCTCTGAGTCCAGACTGAATGCCCTGTCCGACGACAGGAAACTGACTGACTCCTCTGTCCGAAGACAGGAAACTCACTGACTCCTCTGTCCGAAGACAGGAAACAGACTGCCTGACTGACTGAATTCACTAGCCTTTATAACCTATGGGTGTGTCTAAGTGTGTGATGGAGTGAATGTTTATTGAGCATTAAACTGTTACCTCTCCACACATCCTCCAGGGTACTGCGTGTGCCTTCACACCAGGGCTACACATTCCCCCATGGTAAAATACAGCACTCCCGGGCTGTGAAATACAAGAAGACATTTTGTTTTATATTAACAATAAACATTAACTCTTCCCATCCGGGAGGTACGAATTTCTTAAACGTTGCATTATGTACAGTAGGAAAATACAAAAAGTATTAAAGCATCAAGACATTCAATATATACACAGTATTCTTGTGAAGGACCCGCACCAAACCTTCAACGTGGGTCCTGGGTGGGCTGCAGGACATCTGGATGCAGACCTCACTCAGTGCCACACCACACGGGTTTTATATTCAGAGGTAGTTGAGGTGGTTTCATGTAAAACCAATATAATGCACCGAAGCGCAACTATTTACAGGATACTGTTTTTGGGCTGGCTCAGTCCTCAGCCACGCAGTCTATTATAAGACACATATTGGTAACTTCTGAAACTCACATTATATCAGATTCTATTTACTCAACTAGAGTATTCCCTATAAACTTGGTGCAAATATGCGACCACTTATCACATAAATACCATAAAGTGCAAAAACTCTCTTTATCTGCTTACCCAGCCGGGCATTCTATTTTTGACAATATATGTAAACATTATATACTCATATCAACGGTGCAAACTATTTTCACTTTTATAAAAACTTATATACATCTTCTTTTGTTGCGGTAAACCCTGTCTGGGTCCTACCGTTCTTCACATTTTCTTGCAGGCTTCCATTATACTTTCCATCCCGGGGGCTGGAACAATACGATGATCCCTAGATCCCATGACAAATAGGTCGTGACCTGCTATCAGGGTTTGGGTCGCTACAGTCCTCGTGCGAACCACTAGGGGCGCAACGGGTATGTCATCCTTGTGAAATTCTGATGGCATCTCTGCTGGTGCCGCCACGTCCGGCGGTATAACTTGCGACTTAAACGGGGTCGCGGTTTGCGATTTGGCGCGAGATACTGGCAGAGTAGAGTATGCAGGGGGCGCTTCCAACGGTGATATTCTCTCCTGGGGCGATGCCGGGGCACGGCCTGATGCAGCGGGAGCTCGGGACTGTGACGCGCTGGCAATGGTGACGTTACCTGCGTCGGGGACGGGGTCACGGACGATTGTGACATTTAAGGCATACCATCCTTTCATACCCCAGTGCCGTGTATAGGTTACTATGTCCCCATTGATTAGGTCCCTCCCGGGATGGCCGATGGGCAGGTGGGATTCTACGTCCCTGCGACTGACAAAGACCCCTGGGTAGAGGCCCGGTTCTCTAATGAAGCCCCAGCCCTTCCGGAGCTGGAACTCTGTCACACACCCCTGCCGCCGCGGTTCCCTTAGAGTACCTTTTTCCCGGCGGACACTTTCCTTATCCGCGATGAGCTCTGCATGCTGCCGCTGTCGGTTGCGCTGAGCCTCCTGTTCTTCCTCCTGCCGGCGTCGCTGTTCCTCTTCGCGACGCTGCCACTCACGTTCCCACTGGGCGGTATAGGCGACGTCATCCAGGCGCGCCATCTCATCCCAGTCGACGTCTGGTAATGACGGACAGGACCCCTCCGGTGTCCCTTCCGGGGATCGATCATCTGCTGCGGCCTCCTGGCCGGGCGGGCGCTCCGGAACTGGCGGTACCTCCTCAACCTCCTTCGCCTCCACCGCTCCATCGGTGGTATCAGGGTCGGTACTTTTGGGGGTAGCCTCCGGTTGCTCCTTAGCCTTGGGCAGCAGAAGTTTCGGTAACTCAAATCGTGGGGGGTCGTCGAAGGGAGAGAGCACCGCATCCCACAGCCGCCGCTGTATCAGGGTACGCCGGCGTCTCTCGATCTCCTCCATGCCCGGTTGTTGCAAAACCATCTTCTTCAATCTTGCATTTTCCTCTTTAATCTCCAGCAATGCTTGCTGCAGGTGCAGGACCATGGATGGTTCCGGTTCCAGTGGCAGCTTGGCTGGGGAGCGGGGCCTGCCTTCCTCCGCTTCCCTGCTCGGCTGCACACGTCCTGCTTCCATGATGTTCCAGAACCGTCTCTCCTCTTCTACCAGAGACGTCCGGTTTCTTCCGTGGAGGCGGGGTTTGCGTCTCCTCCTCTTCGCAGGGAAGGTGAAGAGGAGGCTGACCTCCTTTGCTGTAGGGCAGGATCGCATGTTGTAATAGCACTTTGAGAGGGCAGGCATTCTCTTCGCGCCACGGGGGGGGCACACGCCCACGAATCCACGCCCACCTTCTTCTCCAGCGCCTGAGGGCGCGAATTTGGCGGCAAAATGGCGGATTTTAGCGCCAAAAATAGCAAACAGTCCTTTTCCACAAAAACACCTCCACAGGCACACAGGGCTCGCAATTTTGCGAGTTTCGCATCCTGTTCGTGACGCCAAGTTTGTCTCGACCACGCACCACAATTGTGGGTTACCAGAGCAATGGGGTACTCAGAGCCGAGCCCATGGAAGTCTATGGGGTTGTCACAGGTAGCGGTGGCTCGGTCTGTGGCCCTGGCGGTCAGGCGTATGTTGGGGGGAATATTTACAGGGGATAGGTATATATACAGTTCGTGACGCCACCTGTAGTTCTCTGATCACTAAGACCAGCGCTGCTGTAGATCTCTGAGGGGATGGTGAGGCAGCTAGATGTCGGGTCCCCTACAGGTGGGACTCTTCCCTCAAAGTCTATGGAATTAATGATGTCGGGTGCAGGTAAATAAATCAGTCTCACACCATCCAGCGTCTTTCCATACCTTTTACTTGTCAGATGATAAGGCAGGTCCCAGGGAGGCTGGTCGGGTGGAGGATGTGCTTTGAGATAACAGCTGAACAGGTTATGGGCCTCCTTCACTTTCAAAATGGTGAGTCCGACTAGCATAGAGCCAAGTCCACTCCGAATACTCCAGCTTCTCCAAGCTGTACTGCCCGGTCAGTTTTGTGGTCGGAGCCTTCCTTTGAGAGAGCTGAGTTCCTACTGTTGTCGTGCACTGACTCAAGGTTCCCACTCTCCCTGACCCCAGTTACGTACCGACACTCCAAGGGCTGCTTTCTGTAACCTAAGGTCCAGTAAGCCTCTGGTTTTTCTATCACTACGCCTGGAGCTATAGTGACACTTCGGTCGCCAGTGACCGGTGACAATGTGCAGGATAATCCAATCCTAAGGCACTTCTGAATTCCTTCCACTGCGCCCTTCGCCCTGTCCGCGCTTGTAGCATAAGCACTCCACACTTCCTAGGTCATGCAGGTTAATCCCTTCTTACTTCTTCCCAGAGCTTGCTAACAGGTGCTCAGTAATCTTCTAGTTCAGGAGCACGTCACTGAACTCCACTGTCCTTGGGACAGGAGACTGAAGGTTCTGCTGCTGACTCCTCTCTGAGTCCAGACTGAATGCCCTGTCCGACGACAGGAAACTGACTGACTCCTCTGTCCGAAGACAGGAAACTCACTGACTCCTCTGTCCGAAGACAGGAAACAGACTGCCTGACTGACTGAATTCACTAGCCTTTATAACCTATGGGTGTGTCTAAGTGTGTGATGGAGTGAATGTTTATTGAGCATTAAACTGTTACCTCTCCACACATCCTCCAGGGTACTGCGTGTGCCTTCACACCAGGGCTACACATACATATTCCCCATTTTAAGGCAGAGCCAGGGCCACGGAGTCGGGTCACAGCACCGTGACTTCCCCAAAGAACTGTCTGACCCAGTTCTGAGTACCCCACGGCCCTGGTGGGCGTGTCATTAGTAACCTAAAATTACGTAATGGCGCCCCCAGCTCAACGTCAGCTGACCCTGAGGGTCCTTAACTGCACCCTCAACTATACACAGAGTGTAACCCAAACCACAACAACAGAAGGGAGTGCACAAAGATAGTGAGACAGAGGGCTAAAGATATGTTCACACAGTCATGTATGAAGGATGAAAAGATCCCAAGAAGACCATCGGTAAACATGAAAACCCCCAGACCCTGAATATATCAAAATGGGAAAAGAGCTGAGAAGGGGATTATGCAAACTGCAGGAACAGCAATAGATAAAACCTCAGCAAGATAATCCTTCACTGGGGAGCTGGGACTCCAAACATCCATCTAACTTGGAATATAGCCAGCAAAAACTGCATGTTCCAGAAGAGTATACATAGTCCTTCCAAGAAGTGATAGGACAAACAAAACCGAGGAAGTGAAGACACCTGCATAGGAGCAACACAGCAAAGACAAGAGCATCAGCAGCAGCAGCTGGACAGAGATAACAGAGAGGGAAGCCAACCCACAGACAGAGATCACCAGATCGAGTCCCAGAGTTGATCCATGACAGCAACAACTCAATGACTCTTTATGTCTCCGTATTCTTCACATATAGTCAATTTGGAATGCCCCAAATAAATTGAGGCGCACAAACTTTAAGCTCCACTTTGAGCTATCAAATTACCAATTACTCAATTAAACCATGTATGTTATGGCAATGCTCAAAGCCACTGTCACTTCTAAAGTATTGCAGAAATGCACTTTCTCTGGATGGAAAGTAGGACACCTTTTGCAAGCAAGTTTTTTCATGCAGTCTTGATGCGAGGAGTTAACTTCTGATGCCTTTTATGATAGTCCCAATAAATCTTGTGCCAAATCATTCAACTCATGCTGGTCAAATCCCTTATTAACTGAGACATCTTCAACCTCAAAATCTTTATCATTGCTATCACTTTGTTCTTTACCATAATGCTATTCTTGAAAAGTTTAAGGAAAAGTGGCCCTGGAATTCTGCTGAACGAGACACTGGACACATCCCTCGTGGTTGACTAACATACTCTATTTTATACTTATTTTTCTTCTTATATCCTGAAGATTTCACTTTTTAAAAGTTACACTCACTGGAATGATTTCTTGACTCTCAACAAACCAAAGGTATACCAAATGGCATCTTATCACGTTTTCCCTTCGTCCACATTCTTAAATGTGGCACCCCAGGAGTCCGGTTGCCACAGTGGCATTGCCTCCCTCACACATGCCTGGAAGCAAGGAGGGGTCCCTTAGCCAGGTAATATCAACATCCAACACTTTTCCTACTTCAGACCAGAAGGGAGAGCTCTAAAACTCAGTTTCAGGGGAGCTATCCTATAAGTTCTGGGCTGGAGGTGGAGTTAGTTAGTTGCAGTCTGTTAGAGTCTGTACAAGAAACAGGAGCTGTGAGGAGCTCGTCCCAAGAGCAGAGTAAAGGGAGAGGAAAGGAGAAGTCTAGGGAACCCTCGGGATTAGAGCTGTGAGCAAGCTCACTCCAGGGCAGAGATCTTGAAACTGGACGCCTGAGTCTGTGGCTGCACAGGTATTACAGTCCCAGCAGCCAAATCCGGAGGACAGGAGACTGCAGGCCTCCTGACCACATCATACGCCTGAAGGCACAGCAGCATATCAGAGCCCGGATCTGCCATAGAGGAGAGACACCTGCAAAAGGCTCAAGCTGCCTGCCATACGGGAAAGTACCACAGGACAGTAAGGAACAGAGGACCAAGCATAGCTTTAGGCAGCAAGGACCTCATAGGACAGCGCAGAAAGGAATCCTCCAACCCATCTGGCTTAGTGGATCCTAAGTTGCTTCCAGGCTGCCTGGATCTCATTACCATTTGTACTCAGTGCCCTGGTCTGCACCTCAAACTGTGAGCAAAAGTGTAATGACTGCACCCCGCTGTGTCCTCCTGTTTATTTGCTGCGTTACCTCAGCCCAGCACTACAGCCATCACCATCATTTTACACTATTACTGCCCTGGGGCTTAGCTCTACCTGTGGAGAGCTGTAACAACTCTGCTGCATCATCATCAGCCCCAGCGGTCTCTTCAAGCAGCTTTGGCTAACATCTAATTGCCGAATACCACAGGTGGCGTCACAAACTATCTTTCATAAACGTTATCATCCCCTTATCATCATTTTCATTGGAAGCCCAGGGCCACGGACCGGGTCACTGCTGCCGTGACACATCATTTAAGAACTGGCCAAGTACCGAGTACCCCCTGGCCCTGGCGGGCGCTCCATAAACTCTCGACACGCCGCTCGCACCTTGTGGGGCCCAAAACTTATCTTGATTACCAAATTTTACTTTGAAATTTGCACAAAAGACTTGTGTGACAAATGTGCAGATATTCGTCCTGTGACTGGGAATGGCGAAACTGCCACAGACAGAACAAAGGGAATCAGGGCTGTTTAGGCACTTACCACAAGAAATAGCAGAGACAGACATGATCTGAAAGAAAGTAAAAAAAAATTCTGCTTACCCCTTGTATACAGTCTTTCAGAATATCTTTCACGACCTCTCGACACACTGTTTCACTTGTAACTGGATAGCCCAGAAAAATAAGAACCTGCTGCTGGTCACCGAGGTCATTCTCCACCATCCCCACTCGGGAACAGTTCGCACTAGTATTACCCTCGATCTACCTAGTGCTGCCCTCAATCCACCTAGTGCTAGTGCTGCCCTCGATCTACTTAGTGCTAGTGCAGCCTTTGCTCTATCTAGTGCTGCCCTCGATCCACCTAGTGTAGCCCTCGATCCACCTAGTGCTGCCCTCAATCTACCTAGTGCTGCCCTTGATTTATTAGTGCTGCTCTTGATCCACCTAGTGCCAGTGCTGCCCTCTATCCACCTAGTGTTATTGCTGCCCTCGATCTACCTAGTGCTGCCCTTCATTTATTAGTGCTGCTCTTGATCCACCTAGTACCAGTGCTGCCCTCTATCCACCTAGTGTTATTGCTGCCCTCGATCTACCTAGTGCTGCCCTTCATTTATTAGTGCTGCTCTTGATCCACCTAGTGCTGCCCTCGATCCACTTAGTGTTATTGCTGCCCTCGATCTACCAAGTGCCAGTGCTGCCCTCGATCCACCTAGTGTTATTGCTGCACTCGATCTACCAAGTGCTAGTGCTGCCCTCCATCTACCTAGTGCCAGTGCTGCCCTCGATACCCCTGGTGCTATTGCGTTCTCAGCTATGCTGTGTCTATGTTTGCAAACCTGTCTCTGCTATCAAGGTACCTGATCATTTATTTCTCTGTGCTACACCTGTGATAGCATAGTAGTATAGTAGAAAAAGGCGTGCACTCTGTAGTAACGAATAGGTGCAGGCTGAACCTGGAACTAGGCCAGATACTCATGTAATTGGAAAAACAGCCGCACTCAAACAATCTTTCAATGCAAGTGAAAAAAGTTTTATTTGAAAACACTACAGCATAAAAAACGTTGTAGAGGTAACGTTTCGACCCTGCAATGGGTCTTTCTCAAACCTTAAGGAAGATAACAGAAAAGGAACGGAGGAGGCCACTGTGGGATATGAAAACTTGAAAAGGCTCCAGGCCATATATACGGAAATCCGACAGGGCAGGGACCAACTGAAGGTGTTGTGAATGGGCTTGAGATGAGTTCTGAGCAGAGGCTCCCTCTGGTGGTTACAAGCGGTGCTGGTCTGTTCAGTGAAGATTGTGAGGACTGGGAATCAGGTGTTACTGACTGGTCTTATATAAGGGAGTCACCTTCCCATCAGGGTTGCCGGTGATCAATTGTTCTGGTCTGAATCCTTCATTCCTGTTTCCCTTGTAGCCTGCTGTGTCGTGTCTGCATCTCCTTCTAACAGATAAGACATTTTCTTCTTTTTGTTTCTGTGCTTGATTTTTGCATTTTGTCCTGCACTTCTGTGGGGGCCTTCTGGGTCCCCTCAGGGGGCTTTTGCCCTCTCAGTTTAGTTCAGCCACTGATGTTTGTACTTTTGCTTTTTCCAGTTTTTTCAGTGGCTGCTGTTTTGATTTTGTTACACCAGAGAGCTAATTTAGGTGGTAGAGGTCGTGTGATCTCAGGTGTTTTTGAAATTAGTAGAGTTGGTGCTTTCAGGGTTTTTTTGGGATTGCAGTAAGTACCCTTCCTATCCTTTTCTATTTAGTAAGTTTGGGCCCCAGCGTTTGCTCATACTATTTTCTGTCTGTGTCAGTATTTCGTCTTGTCTAACTGCCATTACATGTGACTCGCCCCACAATTGTGGATACCAGGGCTATGGGGTACTCGGAGCCGAGCCCATGGAAATCTATGGGAGTTGTCACTGGTAGCGGTGGCTCGGTCCGTGGCCCTGGCAGTCAATGCGATGGGGCAATATTTACAGGGGATTATTAGGTATAGGTAGTTCGTGACGCCACCTGCGGTTTCTGGTAAATTGTACCAGCGCTGCTGTAAGGACTTTCACAGGGGATGTTATGGGGCAGCTTGGTAGTAAGTCTCCCACAGGTGAGACGGGTCCCTGGAAGTCTATGGTGATGATGATGATGCAGGGTGTAGTAAGAATTCAGCCAAACACAATGCAGCTTCTTTTCATACCTTTTACTGATGGTAGTTCAAGCAGATCCCGGGGAGCTGGTCGGGGTGGAGAGTGCACATTCGGGTAACAGCTGAGCAGGTTAGAGGCCTCCTTTACTTCCATATACATGTGAGTCCAACTTGCCTGAAGCGAAGTTAACTCTGAATCTCCAGCTTTCTCAATAGCTATACTGCCCGGCCAACATTGTGGTGGAGCCTTCTAAGTGATGAAACTAAGTCCTTACTTTTGTCTGCGCTTGACTCAAAGTCCCTGTTCCACCTGACTCCGGTTACGTATTGACACTTAGGGCTGCTCTCTGCGACCTGTAGTCCAGATGCCTCCGGTTTTCTTGTTACTATGCTTGAAACAATAGCAACGCTTCGGACCCCGGTGTCCGGCAATTTAGTGCAGGCAATCCAATACCTGTAGCACTTCTCTATCTTCTCCACTGTGCCCTTCGCCCTGCTTCCCGCTTTTAACATAAGCACTTGTAACTTTCAATGGCGAGGTCAACTTTCTCTAGGGCTCGCTGAGTAGCCCTCAGTATCCTCTAAGTCCCACTTGGACTGACACTGAGCTGATCCGTCCGAAGACAGGAGCCAGATTCCACTACTCTCCCTCCTAGGTTGGCTGACTGACTAACCACCTCAGCTACGCGTCACTCCCTCCTATATATCAGATGGGTGTGTCTGAAAGAGTGAGTGACAGTGAATGAATATCAAGCGTTGCTGTTACCTTCCTGTGCACTCTCCTGGACTTTATGTGTGCCTGCGTAGCTGGGCTACACATCCCCCCTTGGTAAAACACAGCACTCCCGGGCTGTAAAAGACAAAAAGAACATTTTGTTTTGCATTAACATAAACATTATAACTCTTCCCATCCGGGAGGTACGAATTCTTGAACGTTACAATTTGTACAATAAAGAATACAAAAGTATCAAAAGTATCAAAATATCAAACATTCTCATATATACAAGATACTTGTGGAGGACCCGCACCAAAAACCTCCCACGTGGGTCCTGGGTGGGCTGCAGGACTTCTGACCGCAGACCTCACTCTAGGCCACACCATACGGGTTTTTCTTCAGAGGTAGATAGTAGTAGTGGTTTTATGTAAAACCAAGATAATGCACCGAAGCGCAACTATTTACAAGGACAAGTTCTTGGGCTGGCACAGTCCACAGCCTCCCAGTCCATGAAGGGTTAAATCACATATATTCTTCAAGTATTCACATGTCAATAACTTTACTTTAACTTTTACGTTACCCAACCAGGGTATACTATGCAAATGGGTAAAACTCCAATATACACAGTAATAAAGTGCAAAAATGGCAAATATTTCTTCAAAACTTTTTTACAATTTCTATAATGCGGTAAACCCCTGTCTGGGTCCTACCGGTTTTTACTTTTACAAACTTTCAGTGACGTCTTCCACTCCTGGGGCTGGAACGACGCGATGCTCTTTGGATACCATAACGAATAAGTCATGGCCCGATATCTGCGTTTGAGTGGCCACAGTCCTTGTGCGAACCTTCTGGGACGCATCGGGTGTCTCAGGCAAATATTGGCTTTTCATCAAAGATGCAAGCTCGGGCTGCGATTTAACTGCGGTCGCATCATCCGGTTGCGATCCAGAATGAGTCGCAGGTTTCGTTGCGGGACACTTTGTTGATTGCAATGCAGGGGGCGATGCCGGGTAGGTCGCCTGTTGCGATGTCAAGCAAGTCGCTGTTTGCGATTTAGGGGGCGATGCTGGTGCACGGCCTGGTTCGGTGGGAGCTCCGAACTGGGACGCCTCGGTACCGGCGTCGGGGACGGGGTCACTAACGATGGAGACGTTCAGGGCATACCACCCCTTCATACCCAGTGACGGGTGTAGCTCACAATGTCCCCATTAATCAGGTCCCTCCCAGGATGACCGATGGGCAGGTGGGATTCTACGTCCCTGCGGCTTACAAAGACCCCTGGATAGAGGCCCGGCTCACGGATGAAGCCCCAGCCCTTGCGGAGCTGGAACTCGGTGACGCACCCCTGCCGCCACTGTTCCCGTAGGGTACCTTTATCCCGGCGGACGGTCTCCTTGTCAGCTATGAATTCTTCGTGTTGTTTCTGTCGGGACCGCTGGATGTCTCTTTCTCTCTCCTGCTTTTGGCGTTGCTGCTCCTCTTCACGACGGCGCCACTCACTTTCCCACTGTACAGCATAGGTGACATCATCTAATCGCTCCATCTCGTCCCAGTCGACTTCCGGCAACGATGGCTGGGACCCCTCCGGTGACCTTACCGGGGAGCGGTACTCTGCGGTGGCCTCCTGGCCTGGCTGGCACTCCGGTCCGGGCAATACCTCCTCAGCCTCCTTCTCCTCCACCTCCGCATCGGTGGGATCAGGTACAGCACTTTCGGCGGTAACCTCCGGTCGTCCCTCAGCCTTCTCCAGCAGCGATTACAGGAATTCAGGAGACGGCCCTTGGCTTGTAGGAGAGAACATTGCGTCCCACAGCAGCCGCTGTGTTTGGGTGCGCCAGCGTCTCTCCGTCTCCTGTAGATCAGCACGACACTGGAGCTTCCTCCTTAGCTCCTCATTCTCCTTCCGCAGCTCCATCATGGCGGGGTCGGTGTCCCTATCTGGGGACAGCTCCGGCACAGGTAGAAAATCTTCCAGTCCTCGGCACAGATTCTCCTGTCCTTCCGCCATCTCGTCCCAGGCCAGAGTGTAGTTTCCATCAGGAACGATCTGGTCTCTTCCGTGGAGGCGAGATTTGCGTCTCCTCCTCTTCGCATAGAGGATGAAGAGGAGGCGGATTTCTTTAGCAGTAGGGCAGGACCGCACATTGTAGTAACATTTGGAGAGGGCGGCCATATCTTTCGCGCCACAGGGGGGGTACACGCCCACCTTCTTCACCAGCGCCTCAGGGCGCCAATATGGCGGCAAAATGGCGGTATTCGGCGCCAAAAGCAGCAAACAGTCTTTTTCACCAAACAGTTCATATAGGCACACAGGACTCACAATTGCAAGCTTTCGGATCCTGTTAGTGACGCCAAAGTTTAATTGACTCGCCCCACAATTGTGGATACCAGGGCTATGGGGTACTCGGAGCCGAGCCCATGGAAATCTATGGGAGTTGTCACTGGTAGCGGTGGCTCGGTCCGTGGCCCTGGCAGTCAATGCGATGGGGGAATATTTACAGGGGATTATTAGGTATAGGTAGTTCGTGACGCCACCTGCGGTTTCTGGTAAATTGTACCAGCGCTGCTGTAAGGACTTTCACAGGGGATGTTATGGGGCAGCTTGGTAGCAAGTCTCCCACAGGTGAGACGGGTCCCTGGAAGTCTATGGTGATGATGATGATGCAGGGTGTAGTAAGAATTCAGCCAAACACAATGCAGCTTCTTTTCATACCTTTTACTGATGGTAGTTCAAGCAGATCCCGGGGAGCTGGTCGGGGTGGAGAGTGCACATTCGGGTAACAGCTGAGCAGGTTAGAGGCCTCCTTTACTTCCATATACATGTGAGTCCAACTTGCCTGAAGCGAAGTTAACTCTGAATCTCCAGCTTTCTCAATAGCTATACTGCCCGGCCAACATTGTGGTGGAGCCTTCTAAGTGATGAAACTAAGTCCTTACTTTTGTCTGCGCTTGACTCAAAGTCCCTGTTCCACCTGACTCCGGTTACGTATTGACACTTAGGGCTGCTCTCTGCGACCTGTAGTCCAGATGCCTCCGGTTTTCTTGTTACTATGCTTGAAACAATAGCAACGCTTCGGACCCCGGTGTCCGGCAATTTAGTGCAGGCAATCCAATACCTGTAGCACTTCTCTATCTTCTCCACTGTGCCCTTCGCCCTGCTTCCCGCTTTTAACATAAGCACTTGTAACTTTCAATGGCGAGGTCAACTTTCTCTAGGGCTCGCTGAGTAGCCCTCAGTATCCTCTAAGTCCCACTTGGACTGACACTGAGCTGATCCGTCCGAAGACAGGAGCCAGATTCCACTACTCTCCCTCCTAGGTTGGCTGACTGACTAACCACCTCAGCTACGCGTCACTCCCTCCTATATATCAGATGGGTGTGTCTGAAAGAGTGAGTGACAGTGAATGAATATCAAGCGTTGCTGTTACCTTCCTGTGCACTCTCCTGGACTTTATGTGTGCCTGTGTAGCTGGGCTACACACATGTTTGGGGGCTTGCTATTATCTTTGGGTTCTGCTCCGGGGCAGATAGCTTTTCTATTTCTATCTTTAGGTGTAGTTAGTTTCTCAGGCTGTGACGAGGCGTCTAGGACCAACGTAGGAACGCTCCACGGCTGCCTCTAGTTGTGGTGGTTAGTCAGGGTACTGCAATCTCATAGATTCCAACTGCTCTGGTGTATTGCCTTTTTGCCTGCACTCCTCAGCTACCGAATCATAACATGAAGGTCCTGGTAGGATGAAGGTACAGGTGCCGTCAGTGGTGGTGTGTCTATACATCTCTGCTATTCCTGTGTGTTATCACACTACTGTTAGCAAAATACCAGTTGCCTATACATCTCTGCTATTCCTGTGTATCACCACACTTCAGTTAGCAAGATACCAGTGGCCAATACATGTCTGTAGTTCCAGTTCAATCCGCACATCTGACTCAGCTGCTTCTAGTGCTTCCAGCTCTTCTTGCCAATTACCATCCTGTATATCTTGCTGACCAGGTCCTCGCTGATCCATGTTTCATCTGGTAAGTGCAGCTCCTCTGTATCATCTCCTCTAAGTTTGGAGAACACACCTCATGAGGTGAGCTCATAACAGTGACCCGTAGTGCCAAAATTATATGCGTAATCCAAAAATAATGCATATGTAAAGTGCATCCATCATTGACTGAAGCAGCTACTTAAAGGTAGACAAATAATTTCTTTACAATCACTTGAAGGGGAGGCCTCAGTCATTATGTGATATCTCCAGATCCATCCATTCACTTTCTTTAAGGATGAGAGCACTTTGCATTTTCAGGATGTATGGCATCTTGTAAGTAATCAATTGTGGGTTATAAAGCTCCGGGGTCAGGATACTAGGGCTTCGGACATATTGAAAGGAAACTCTGTAACATTTTGCTTCACCAAATCAACAATGTGTCTGCTGATGCGCCACTAAACTGTGATTAGATTACACGCAGGTGACGGGATCAGCGCTCATCGATATTTCACACTCAGCACCTCAGAGAGCCGCTAGGACTATCCTGCCAATTCTGCCTCAGAATTTATATATTCTGGGCACGGAGGACCAGCTGGCGCCTCCACTGTACCCAGAAAGGTGCCACTAGGGGTTATTCTGTAAATTATGCCACTTGTGACATCTACACTGGAAATGTACAGTAAGTATGGTTCACATAAAGAATTCATTTCACATTAACCCTGCACACGCCGTGGTGCCTCACTGCTTACAGAGCAAAACACACGACTAGTGAGAATTAGTTAAATAGATCAGGAGAGTGAGAGCACAGTTGAGTTTTTCTCCGGAGTTTAATGCAAAAATTGTAGTTAAAACCAAGAGAAGAGAAGGCGTAAAATATCTGTCCTTCAGGCCATGGCTCCAGGCACAGAAAAACTCTTTTTACTGCAAGTGTCCACACCAAAATGCACAATCTGATTTGATTATTGCGCTTTTGTTGCTTTTTACTTGCATTTTTTCATATTTTTTTGCATCTTGGTGCAGAAATGAAACAAAAAATGCACAGCTCAGCATCATCTTTAAATCCACAGATGGTGGGATTTTTCATGAAATCACATCCACTTTGCTTGAACTGCTGGAAAAATGATTTCACAACGGAAACGTTGCCACGCCATATGGGCTAATAAAAAGTCCACTTTTTTCTTTGTAATACTTGGAGAGCTGCCTGCTTTTTATTTTTTTTTAGATGGATGGATGGATGGATGCCCACTGTAAGCGTTAAGATATTATTATTATTATTATTTATTTCTATAGCACCATGGATTCCATGGTGCTGTACAGAGAAGGGGTTACATACAAATTACAGGTATCACTTACAGTAAACTAACAATGACAGACTGGTACAGAGGAGAAAGGACCCGGCCCTTTCGGGCTTACATTCTACAGGATGGGGGACGGAGACAGTAGGTTGGGGGGTTGCAGCAGTTCCGCTGTTGTTGAGGCTGTAGCTCCAGTAGTGGTGAGGAGGTAGCAGGGTCATTGCAGGCTGTAGGCTTTCCTGAAGAGATGGATTTTCAGGTTACGTCTGAAGGATCCGAATGTGTTTGATAGTCGGACGTGTTGGGGCAAAGAATTCCAGAGGATGGGAGATATTCGGGAGAAGTCTTGGAGGCGGTTGGGTGAGGAGCGAATAAGTGTGGAGGAGAGAAGGAGGTCTTGGGAGGATCGGAGATTACGTGAGGGAAGATATCGGGAGATTAGTTCAGAGATATAAGGAGGAGACAGATTATAGATGGCCTTGTAGGTCAGTATTAGTAATTTGAACTGGATATGTGTAGCCCAGCTGTGCTTGGTGCCACATGTACCCTGGAGGATGCACAGAAGGTAAACCCACATATAAACCTGATATTCATTCACACCTTCACATTTCCCTGGAGCCACCAGAGGGAGCCCTTGGAGAGTATGCATATATATAAGGGTAGTGGAGAGACTAGGCAGGCTGATGAAGGTAGTCTAGCTGAACGTTAGCTAGTTGTTGGTTGTACCTCAGATGAGCAGAGAGGAAAGTTAACTCAGAACGTGCAGACTGATAGTTCCCTAGGAAAGTGGAAAGTAGCTCTCGAAGTGAGCAAAGATCAGTCTGACGGAAGGTCCTGATAGCTACTTCGGACAGAGCCTCAGAAGGAAGTGAAGGGAAGGGAACTGCAGTGTTTGTAAGACTGAGTCAACTGAGGTATTTAGAGTGAGCGTGCCGACGCTTTGAGAGCGGTGAAGAGAAGGAAAAACTGCCATCTACTGCTAGTGTGTGCTTATGTTAAAGGTGAGAGTAGGACGAAAGGCGAGTGGAAAAGGAAGAAGAGAGTGACAGAGGTTGAAACAGCATTGATCGCTTACCTCTACTCTGCACCACCGGACGCCGGGTCCGAGCTTGCTAGCATCTACACGACTAGTGGGAGAAACCGGAGACCCTGTGGGACTTCATGTCGCAGGGGCCCAGCAGTGCTGATACGTAACCGGGGTCAGGAAGACGGAGTCTAGCAGGGCCCTGCATACAGAGACACTGTTCTATCCAAGAGAAGGCTCCACCACAAAGTCAGCCGGGCGTATACGAAGAAGACAGAGTTAGACTTTGTTCTATACAGGTCAGAAACTCACACACATCTGGAGTAAGGAGGCCATACACCTACTCAGTGGGATTACTGGAAGTGCATCCTCCACCCTGCCAGCTTCCCAGGACGTGCCTGCATCTACCATCAGTAAAGGTACAGAAAGAGACTTTCTTGTGTGTGTCTGCCTTATTGCTCCTGCACCCCTACACCGCCATATACCCTGAGGGATCAGTCTTGCCTGTGGAAGACTTAACACCTTGCTGCCCAGTAACAACCCCTCAGAGGATCTACCCTGCAGCGCAGGTCATCCTGACCAGGAACCACAGGTGGCGTCACGAACATTTCTACAAACCTACAATCCCCTGTAAATATCCCCCTTTTAGTGAGTGCCCAGGGCCACGGACCGAGCTGTGCTACCTGTGACATTCCCCATTGAAGTGAACGGGCTCGTTGCCGAGTACCCCACAAGCCCTGGCTATGAGTGACTCAGATACGCTGAGGTAGTGGGAGCCAGTGAAGAGATTTGCAGAGGGGAGAAGCGAGGAGTAGCGAGGAGAGAGATGAATTAGTCAGGCAGCAGAGTTAAGGATGGACTGGAGAGGTGCGAGGGTGTTAGCAGGGAGGCCACAGAAAAGGATGTTGCAGAAGTCGAGGCGTGAGATGATGAGGGCGTGCACAATCATTTTCGTAGAATGAGGGTTTAGGAAATGATGGATTCTGGAAATATTTTTGAGCTGAAGGCGACAGGAGGTAGAAAGAGCTTGGATGTGCGGTTTGAAGGACAGGGCAGAGTCAAGGGTTACTCCGAGGCAGCGGACTTCTGGTACGGGGGAAAGCAGGATGTCGTTAGTTGTGATAGATAGGTCAGGTAGGGAAGATCTGTGAGATGGAGGAAAGATGATGAATTCAGATTTGTCCACATTTAGTTTGAGGAAGCGGGAGGAGAAGGAGGATATGGCTGATAGACACTCTGGGATTCTGGACAGCAGAGAGGTGACGTCTGGGCCAGAGAGATAGATCTGAGTGTCATCAGCATAAAGGTGGTACTGGAATCCGTGGGACTTTATGAGTTGTCCCAGGCCAAGTGTATAGATTGAGAAGAGTAGGGGTCCTAGAACAGAGCCTTGGGGGACTCCAACGGAGAGAGGGTGGGACGAGGAGGTAGTGTGTGAGTGGGAGACGCTGAATGTACGGTTGGAAAGGTATGAGGAGATCCAGGATAGGTCTTTGATGCCAAAGGAGGAGAGGATCTGTAGTAGGAGGCAGTGGTCAACTGTATCGAAAGAAGAGGACAGGTCTTGAAGGAGGAGTATAGAGTATTGTCTGTTAGCTTTGGCTGTAAGTAGTCATTAGTAATTTTGGTCAGGGCAGTCTCAGTGGAATGATGGGGGCGGAAGCCAAATTGTAGATTGTCAAATAGCAAGTTAGATGAGAGGTGGGAGGAAAGTTCAGCGTGGACATGCTGCTCCAGGAGTTTGGAAGGAATGGGTGCAGTGATTCATAAAGGTAAAATCACGATAAGAAATATGACGAAAATGTCTAACACCTGGGACCTTCAGGGGTGAGGATATCCTGTTGGTGATCTCATAAAATTCTGAAGGGCTGAGCACAACTCACAAACAGCCCCCACATGAGCTCATCAAGGGGAGGTCTGTGGACGTAACCTTGATCTAATAAAAAGCAGTATTTAGGTTTGGGCCATTATTTATTCTGGAAGACATAATTTGCTGTGATAGTATCTAATTTTCCTATTTAGAGTGCTTCCCTCCACTAAGCTCTGAGCCATTTCCGTGACATCAGGGTTAGTAGTTCTCTTTCGTTATTCCTTTTTATTCCATGTAAATGTATATATTGTTTTGTTTTGTTCCCATTTTGTATCATCTTTGTATATTTTTTATAAACACTGTCTATATAGATTAAATATATAATATTTAATAGTTCTGTTCCTCTTGCTCTGTAAACCGCACCCTGAAGCCATATCCTACCTGTAACAGAAGTCCAATTAACCTATATAAACGACGGGTGGTGGCAGCAAGTGGTTCCTTTTGTTATTGTGGATTTGGCAGTCACTGTACCGGGGCATATATATACACTGCTCAAAAAATAAAGGGAGCACTCAAATAACACATCCTAAATCTGAATGAATGAAATATTCTCATTGAATACTTTGTTCTGTACAAAGTTGGATGTGCTTACAACAAAATCACACAAAAATCATCAATGGAAATCAAATTTATTAACCAATAGAGGCCTGGATTTAGAGTCACACCCAAAATTAAAGTGGAATGTAATGTCCTTAAAACAAGTCAAAATGATGCTCAGTAGTGTGTGTGGCCTCCACTTGCCTGTATTACCTCCCTACAGTGCCTGGGCATGCTCCTGATGAGGCGGCGGATGTTCTCCTGAGGGCTCTCCTCCCAGACCTGGACTAAAGCATCCGTCAACTCCTGGACAGTATGTGGTGCAACATGGCGTTGGTGGATGGAGAGAGACATGATGTCTCAGATGTGCTCAATCGGATTCAGGTCTGGGGAACGGGCGGGCCAGTCCATAGCTTCAATGCCTTCATCTTGCAGGAACTGCTGACACACTCCAGCCACATGAGGTCTGGCATTGTCCTGCATTAGGAGGAACCCAGGGCCAACCGCACCAGCATATGGTCTCAGAAGGGGTCTGAGGATCTCATCTCGGTACCTAATGGCAGTCAGGCTACCTCTGGCGAGCACATGGAGGGCTGTGCGGCCCTCCAAAGAAATGCCACCCCACACCATTACTGACCCACTGCCAAACCGGTCATGCTGAAGGATGTTGCAGGCAGGAGTTCGCTCTCCACGGCGTCTCCAGACTCTGTCACGTCTGTCACATGTGCTCAGTGTGAACCTGCTTTCATCTGTGAAGAGCACAGGGCGCCAGTGGTGAATTTGCCAATCCTGGTGTTCTGTGGCAAATGCCAAGCATCCTGCACGGTGTTGGGCTGTGAGCACAACCCCCATATGTGGACGTCGGGTACTCAGACCATCCTCATGGAGTCAGTTTCTAACCGTTTGTGCAGACACATGCACATTTGTGGCCTGCTGGAGGTCATTTTGCAGGGCTATGATAGTACTCCTCCTGTTCCTCCTTGCACAAAGGTGGAGGTAGCGGTCCTGCTGCTGGGTTATTGCCCTCCTACGGCCCCCTCCACATCTCCTGGTGTACTGGCCTGTCTCCTGGTAGTTCCTCCAGCCTCTGGACACTTCGCTGACAGACACAGCAAACCTTCTTGCCACAGTTGCATTGATGTGCCATCCTGGATGAGCTGCACTACCTGAGCCACTTGCGTGGGTTGTAGAGTCCATCTCATGCTACCACGAGTGTGAAAGCTCAACCAACATTCAAAAGTGACCAAAACATCAGCCAGAAAGCATTGGTACTGAGATGTGGTCTGTGGTCCTCACCTGCAGAACCACTCCTTTATTGAGTGTGTCTTGATAATTGCCAATAATTTCCATCTGTTGTCTATTCCATTTGCACAACAGCATGTGACATTGATTGTCAGTCAGTGTTGCTTCCTAAGTGGACAGTTTGATTTCACAGAAGTTTGATTTACTTGGAGTTATATTCTGTTGTTTAAGTGTTCCCTTTATTTTTTTGAGCAGTGTATATTCCATGGGTTAAGATCGGAGGTGTATATACACCATACGCTCACTGTGAGTTCCCCAAATACCCCAAAAAGCGGTGGATCTGTGTCATTTGTGACAAAGTGGTAGCAGTGGTGGGATCTGTGTGACCCCCCTGGCTGTTATCCATGACACTAATATTTATCAGACATCTCTCTCCCGAGCTAAAAGCCTCCATATGCTGTATAAAGGGCAGGTTGGACCGAGCACGAAGGCTGTCGGGAGGAGTACCTTCACTATACACGTATATTCTATGCAGCAGTAATGCATCCAAATTTCATATATTCAGTATTTTTCAGACATCTCAGCTCTTACAGAGGCGGCTGTTTACTTTTGTTGGTATATTATGAAGTCATAGCAGTTTGCACCTGTTCCCACTTGTATTATTCTCTTCGGAGGCGCTGGTCAGTTTTTTTTGTAGAAAGATAGACGGACAGACAGACAGAAGCATTTTGTCCACATAGATCTGGATATCGTTAGTAAATAGTTAAGTCCCTGATTTCTTTCGGTCTAAGTACACCATTAACACAGTGTATCTCACACTCTGCTCTTTGTAACTCATTTCTTTCCTTTCTCCCGCGATGAGCGATGCTTGTGGTCACCCTGCTCTCCACATATTATTGATCGCAGTTTCTAACACCCACTGCGCATTTCTGGATACAATTTGTTCCAGAACCTTTTACTTTAAGTATAGGTGAAAGCAGGACTGAAACCACAAGGAAGTTGTATTATCCTCTGATAAATGTCACGGGGAATCACACAAATAATCCCAAAGCTGCAGGAGCGCGAGGAACAGCGCACATGCTCATTGTGTCTGCAGGTAAAGGACGACCTCGGAGATTCAGATGTATACTCCTCTTGGACCTGAGGTGTAGACCCCCATGTCACTGTCTGCAGACAGAGGAATTAAGACAAGTATTATGGATGCCGCTTCATTTGCTTTTGTCATAATAAATCGTACCAACATATAGTGCTCAAATATCACCATACAGTGACCAAATAAGACCAACTTACCGTGACTAAATAATAATTTAGTCACAATAATTCCAACATAAAGTGACCAAATAATACCCCCATACAGTGCTCAAATAGTACCATTTTATAGTATTCAAATAATACCCCCACACAGTCTCTAATTATACCACCATAGAGTATTCAAATAATACCAACATACAGTGGTCAAATAATACCACGATACACTGCTCCAATAATTCCAACATGAAGTGACCACATAATACTCCCACACAGTACTCAAATAATACCCTCATACAGTATTTAAATAATACCAGCATACAGTGATTAAATAATACCACAGTACAGTATTTAAATATCACTATAAAGTGCTCCAAAATTTCCAACATGAAGAGACCAAATAATACTCCTACACAGTACTCAAATAATACCACCATTAATACCACCATAGTGACAAAATAACACCACCATACAGTGCTCAAAAATATACAGTTGCCAAATAATACTCCCTTACAGTTACCAAATACCAACATTAGGTAGCTAAATAAAATCCCCACGTGGTGCTCTAATAATACCGCAATACAATGCTCCAATAATTCCAACATAAAAAACCCCCATACAGTACTCAAATAATACCCCATACAGTATTAAAATAATAATGCCATACAGTATTCAAATACCAATATACAGAGGCCAAATAATTCTAACGTCCAATTGAAGAAAGAGGCAGCACTCACCTTTGGACCTGTGGAAGCGCACGCAGCGTGGAACTGCCGTAGTCCGACACGGTCGACATGTGTTCACGTCACTGATTAAAGAACTGCATCTGGAACGGTGAGTGATGCCTCACAATTATTATGGTTTTCTTTTGTTCGGCACGCACCCGAGTCTCCTCACTTCCCAGATTTTCACTATGCTGTTGTGCTGGGCTGCCAGTATCTGGGTAGGGGTGCGGATTTGACTTCCTTTTGGATAAAATAATTGTAAAGTGACAATAATCCCCCATACAATATTCAAACAATCCCACCATACAGTGCACAAATTAACTGCACTACACAAAAAAGACCACTCCTTTAGCAGAGAGAACATAATGCAGCTTTATACATTTTCTTAGAACTCATAAAGTTCTCAAACCTAGGGTGACGGTCAACCAAAGAGACCAGTTGCAAACATGAGTCGCCCTCCAGAGCAATGGGAACTCGGATCTGAGCCTATAGACTACTATGGGGGATGTCACGGCAACACAACTCAGTCCGTGGCTCTGGTGCTCATTCTTTAATGTGGGATATTTACAGGTGAATTGAGTATTGGTATGGGGATTCGTGACGCCACTTGTGGTACCTGGTCAGGATGACCAGCGCTGCTATGCAGATCCACTGAAGGGTTAATATTGTGCAGCTAGATGTTAAGCCTTCCACAAGTAAGGCTGATTCCTCCAGGGCAGATAGATGTGTAGGAATGCAGGACAGACGGGGACCCGGCAGTCAGGGACAATAAGGTAGACACACACATAAGTCACTTTGGTACCTTTACTGAAGATGTTGATGGCACTCCCCAGAGCACTGTAGGGTGAAGGGTGCACATCCAGATTCCTCCACTGAGTAGGTGTGTGGCCTCTTGTTCTCTGCCTTTTTGTAATGAAGTCTTGGCCTGCGTGTAGCTGGGCCTAACTTGGTCTCCGTCTTGTACCTGGCTGACCTTGTGGTTGGACCTTCTCCCTGAAGGGACAGGGTCTTTTATGGCTGATCATGCCAGACTCCGTCCTCCTGATCCTGCTACGTATCAGCTCTGTGGTACTCCTGGGACTTGTAGTCCTCCAGGAACTCCGGTGTTCTGCTAATGGGTCGTGGGGATCCCTATTGTCACGCTGTCTAGCAGATATATATATAAATAATGTCAGTAATCTATCAAGTGGGACAACATTCTATATAACATATAATAGGTAACATTAACATGTATATATAGCATAGTATTACCTGACAAAATATCCTGTGGGTCAATACTGAATCCTTTTCACGCTGTCTCTGGCTAGAGGTGGACCGGGGTCTATGCTGACCCTAAACTGGGGTCCTGACTAGTCCCTCTACCTGGAGGTACTGTTAATGGTACAGAGGTCCAGGCCGCCAGCGTAAACCCTGTCTCCTATAAATCCCTGACCACTGTAATCTAGTCCTTAGAAGGACCCTGATTACCACCATAGGGAATGGACAGGTAAAGGTTAACAAACAGTAAAGACAGACGAGACAGACAGAGGATAAAGAAAATACTGTCTTGCATACAACATTTAAACACAGAGGGAACACCAAAGGTCTAGGAGATAAACTATAAGCAAGGAGAGGAGAAACAACAAAGGAGCTCTTAGCTTAAGTCTTCTCAGAACCCATCCTATCTGCAGTCTGTATGAATGCTTTCACCGGCATCTAACCAGCAGACTGGCAGCTATATAAAGGAAGCTAATTAGAACATAATCAAAAGCAGCCGGGCGAGGCTGGACCAGTCTTAGCAAAGAGCTAGGTAAAATTAACTCCCTCATTACCAAACACAAAGAAACAGCAACTCAGTTGCGAGAAGTCAGAATGTGCAATCGCGACAATCTTCGTGGCGATGCACCCATGAACCTATAGGCTCGGACCCCGGTGTCCGGTAATACTTGCTGAGATGAGCTGTGGAGGCTCCTTTGTCTCATTAACTTTCCACTCGCCTTCGGCCTACCCGGACCCTCACATGATCACACACTGGCAGTTGGTGGGCTGCCTCTTCACCGCTCTCTAAGCATCGGCACGCTTTCTCACTGAGCTGCACTCCTAGATTCAGCTCTGACTAGGCTGGAGTGGTTTCTGTTCCACTCCTTACTAGACTCCACTCGCTCTTGAACTGAATAGCTCTGCAGCCTCTCTAATCTCAGCTCTGCACTTCACCTTACTGCAGACTGACTGAGCTCTCTGAGGTGACTGAACTCTCTGAGGTGGCTGCACTGAACTGAGCTGAAACTTCCTAAGTTCAGCTTCTTTTATATGTCTAAAACAGCTCCCTCTGGTGGTCTTTGGGATAAGTGAACGTGTGTGAAGGTGCATAATGACCTCTAGTGGTATATTCTTTCAGTGCACCCTTCTGGAAGATATGGATCCAGTCGCAGCTGGGCTCCACAAACACACATATGGCTCACACGTGGGCGGCCATGGCCCGAATATTCTCCAAGTTGCGGCCGCTGCAGACCGTTCAGAGTTTGTTCCTGAAATCAATATCAGGAATCAGGAATGGAACCTACGTCAGATGAAAAAATAGCGCTCTTATCACTCTGAAGATGGGGAGCATAATCCATAAGCAGGCCTTCCACCAGGAATTTCCGAGCCCCATACTGGCAAAATTTAAGGGCCTCCCTTGAGACTCCGCCCAGGCTCCATCCCAGCTCTGCCTCCAACCCTCGAACCTTCCACAGTCTCACCGCCCACTCATAGAAAAACTCAACATCTGCACCAAGTCCTCCCCATCACACATTATCAGTTTCCATCGAACAGCAGATCACATACATAGCCAGCAGCTTTTGTTTTAGCCCAAAGATTTTTTTAAGCCGCCACCACCACAAGTTAGACTCTTTTGTCAGGGCCATACTCTACTCTAACCTATTACACATTTCTTAAAATATCAAATTCTCTTTTTAGGTATAATTTTATTTGTTTTTCTTTAAGGGAATGTCACATACATCTTTTAAAATGAACAATAATACCACATGCAAGGGACAAATACCATCACACCATGACTAGACCACCTATTAACAACACATAGTAAACCGAATAATACGACATACAGCCAACAAAAACCGCCACACCATGGCCAGACCACATATTACCACCACATAGTGACCAAATAATACCACATACAAGGAACATAATGACCAGACCACATATTACCACCACATAGTGAATGAATAATACCATATACAAGGGACAAATACCATCACGCTATGACCAGATCATATATTACTACCATATAGTGACCAATAATACCACATACAAATAAATAAAAAAACACAATACTAATATTACCATAAGTGTCATTATACACAGGAGCTCTCTATGTAGTATAGAGTGTATAGTGTCAGTGTACAGGTAATACAGTGATCACCAGTGACATTATACACAGGAGCTCTACATATATTGTCATTGTACAAATAATACATTGATCACCTGTGACTAGTGTTGAGCGATACTGCTCGATATCTAAAAATATCGGATCGGAATGGTATCGCCGATATCACTAAATATCGTCGATATCCGATTCCGATACGGAAGTCCAATGTAAGTCTATGGGAACCAAATATCGACATTAAAAAAACCATTCTTGCCTTGTTGGTTAATTGTACATGAAGGAAAACAACAAAGACTAATGTAGAATGTATTGGGGGAGGTTGAGGAGACAATAAAGGCATACATGTTTAACCCAATGCATTGGAATAGCATTAATATATTTTTTTTTGGAAATTCGTTTGGATTGACTAACAAATTGACAATGTTGTTAACCTTTTTTCTATTTTGGCAAAAATGTATGTTTCACAACCTCCATGCTCTTCACCTTTTTAACTTTTGCCAGTGCCACACTTTCACCTTCATAATCTTCAGCAGCAGCATCATCTTTCTCATCAAATTATTCTTCATCTTCTTAATCTTCTTCTTAAACTTCTTGCTATTCATGTTTTTGTTTACATTACTCATATTGTTATTATTAAACTAATTAATCTTCTTCATATTCAAATTCTTCATCTTCTTCCTCTTCATCTTCTTCATCATATTCTTATTTGTGACAGAGATTCCTGTACTTGTAATCTGTAAAAGTATGAATTTTTCATCCTTCCGTTCTTGCTGTCACAAAAGATTTCAATTACAACAGTATTTGTCCGTGTTCAGTTTAGCCTGCAGCAGCAGGCATTTTCCAGGGGCACCACGAGGAGGAACGGACTCACCCCCATACACTGCTTAGTCTTCTTCTGCTTAGAATTTAGAGCATATATTTTGCTCTTCATTTTGGTCTTATACTTCATGTTCTTCTGCTTTTTGATCTTCTGCTTATTGTTCTTCTGTCTCTTGTTCTGTATCTTGTAGTTTGTCTTAACCTTCTTTGTCCTGTTGGTGATCTTCTTCTGGGTAATCTTTTATTTTTTCTTTGTGATGGTGTTCAGGCTGGTTGGCTTCATGCTCGTCGTCCTTGTTGTCGTCATCTTCTTCTGGGTGGTCTTTAAGGTCGTCTAATTTCCGAGAAACAGCTGACGTTACTGGAACCCTGACGGGTATCAGATGGAGCAAGACACAATGGAAGTAACGAGGACCAGCTGACTGTGCTGGAACCCGGACGGGTAGCAGAAGGAAAAGAGGCAATGTCACAACCGAGTACCAGCTGACGTTACTGTGACACGGTTACTAAGCAGGAGGTACCTGTGCTCCAAAGCACTACCAAGGACCAGCAGACGTTGGTGGAACTCGGATACGGAGATGGAGGCACCTAGGCCAAAGGCACTGGGGAGAACCAGTTGACGGTACTGGACCCCGGACGGGTAGCAGAAGGAAAAGAGGCAATGTCACAACCGAGTACCAGCTGACGTTACTGTGACACGGTTACTAAGCAGGAGGTACCTGTGCTCCAAAGCACTACCAAGGACCAGCAGACGTTGGTGGAACTCGGATACGGAGATGGAGGCACCTAGGCCAAAGGCACTGGGGAGAACCAGTTGACGGTACTGGACCCCGGACGGGTAGAAGAACGCACCCATGAAAATGTAAGTTGACAGGACGCAAGCCGTCCGCAGTTACCGAATCACACAGTCCTACAGTGGGTGCTTATCCTATTGTCACAATGGAAACCGCCTTTATTTACATATCCCACAGCACACATAGGAATCACCTAAACTGCAGGCACCATAGAGTCGGCTAACCCGAATGCAACACGACAGCACAACTTATTGGAGGATAATTGACGTTCACACTGCCAGGAAACAGCTGTCGTGCTGTAACCAGGCTGGCCAGGAGTCAGTACCCCTGCCAATTACTTACGAGCAACAAATGGCGGTGTTGTAGCCCAGGGAGTAGAGTTCAGGTGGTAGAAAGATGAACATAACAGGAGACATGGAAAACGTTGCCAAACAGTTATTTAATCTGAAAACTGACAGGCAAATTCAGGTGAGATCCATGCCTTGTTCATTTTCAGAAAAGTAAGCCGGTCTACATTCTCTGAGGATAGTCGCATGCGACGGTCTGTTACTACACCACCTGCAGCACTAAAGACACGCTCAGATAATACACTGGCAGCAGGGCAAGCCAGCACCTCCAATGCATACTGGCTAAGCTCTGGCCATGTATCCAACTTAGAGACCCAAAATTTGAAAGGGGAAGAGGCATCTGGGAGTACACTTAGAGGGAAAGCCAAGTAGTCTGTCACCATCTTACGGAAACGTTTCTTCCTGGTGACTGGAGCCGTCTCGGATGGTGTAGACCTTGCTGGCGCTGTCACAAAACTTTGCCACATTTGTAACATACAGCTCTTGCCCTGTGCAGAGGCGCTGCTTCTGCTCCCTCTTGTTGTAGAGGTGTCTACACTGCCTCGACGCACAGAGCTGCTTTGTAAGTAGCAGCAGCAGCAGCAGCTCTCTTCGGCTGGAATGTACAACAGTATGGATTGCACCAGTGTGTCTTGGTACTCCTGCATTTTACGGTCCCGGTTCACCGGTGTGATGAGGGTTTGTAAGTTGTCCCGGTAGCGAGGGTCTAGGAGGGTGTACACCCAATAATCTGACGTTGTGAGAATGTGGGCGATGCGGCGGTCGTTTCTCAGGCACTGAAGCATGAAATCAACCATGTGCTGCAGACTCCCAACTGGCCAACAAAGGCTGTCCTCTGGAAGAGGCGTCATCTCTGCCTCCTCTGCATCACCCCACCCTCGCTCTACATACTGACTAGAGCGTTGTGTACCTCCCTCTGTAGGGATTTCTTCCTCCTCCATTGACTCCTCCTCCTTCTCATCCTCCTCACAAAGTGAGCCCTGCCCAGCCCTTTGTGAGGAACCACGTTGCGCTGACTGTCCTGAAGGTAATTGAATTTGTGACTCCTCATCCTCCACCTCTTCCAAAACCTCTTCCTTTAGTGCTTTCAGTGATTTCTGAAGCAGGCAGATAAGGGGGACAGTCATGCTGACTAGTGCATCATCTGCACTCGCCATCCGCGTTGAGACATCAAACCACGCAAAATGTCGCAGATGTCCTTCATAGAGGCCCACTCAGTAGTGGTGAAGTGTGAACGGCGCAAATTGTGAGTTGATTGCGCCTGTTGCAGCTGATACTCCATTACTGCTGGCTGCTGCTCACACAACCGCTCCAACATATGTAACGTGGAATTCCACCTGGTGGGTACGTCACATATGATGCGATGTTCAGGAAGGCGAAATCTGACTTGCAGAGCTGCAATGCGCGATCTGGCCATGCTGGAACGTCGCAAGTGAGTGCACTCTAGGCGGACCTTGTGCAGCAGTGCATCAAGATCCGGATAGTCCCTCAAAAAACTCTGCACGACCAAGTTGAGCACATGTGCCAGACATGGTATGTGAGTGAGGTTGCCAAGGCCCAGAGCTGCCACCAGATTTCGGCCATTGTCACACACTACCAAGCCTGGCTGGAGATTAGCTGACAAAAACCACACATCGCTCTCCTGCTTGATGGCATCCCAGAGCTCCTGCGCTGTGTGGCTTCGATTCCCCATGGAAATTAATTTCAGGACGGCCTGTTGACGTTTGGCCACGGCTGTGCTCATATCGGTCGCAACAGGTAAGCATTCACGGGTCCATGTGGAGGTATACCGTGACGGCTCCTGCAGCGATGATTCTGAGGAACTGGAGTAGGAGGAGGAATCAATGTGTACAGACTGGATTCCTGCAATCCTTGGAGTTGGCAGAACACGTACAGCGCCACTGGCAAGATCTGTACCTGGCTCCACAACATTGACCCAATGGGCAGTGAGGGAAATGGCCAGGGACGATACGTCCCTGGCCATGGGTACTGGTCCACGCATCGGTGGTCAGGTGGACCCTGCTACTGACGGCGTTTAGTAGCGCATGTTTAATGTTTCCCTCGACATGTTTTTGCAGAGCAGGGACAGCTTGCCTGCTGAAATAAAATCGGCTTGGCACATTATATTGTGGGACTGCCAATGCCATAAAGTTCCTGAAACTGTCAGTCTCCACCAGCCTGAATGACAGCATTTCAAGGGACAGGAGTTTTGCAATGCCAGCATTCAGAGCCTGTGCTCGTGGATGGTTTGCCGAGTATGGCCGTCTTTTATCCCATGCCTGTGGTACCGATGGCTGTTTTTTGTTCTGGGAGTGTGACGATGACTGTGAACTTGCTGCTGTGGGTGGAATAACAGTTTGTCTATGGACAACAGTGACCGAGGTTCTTCCATGGAGATCCTGTGAGGAAGCCGAACCAGGTGTGTGTGAGCTGGAGGTAGAGGCTCGAACACGACCTGAAGATGTAGGTGCTGCTGTAGGTTGGCCTACATCTCAAGTGTGTCTTTGTAACTCAGCTACGTGCTTTGTCCGTACATGTTTCCACATATTTGTGGTATTCAGGTTACTGATATTTTTACCTCTTTTAACTTTTTGCTTACACAGCTTGCATTGAACATAGCAAATATCATCTACAAGTCTGTCAAAAAAGGACCACGCAGTGCAAGTCATGGGAGCGCCAATTTTGACATTTCTAAGAGAACTGCTCCCAACAGGTGCCAAACTGGAGGCTACAGGCAAGCGAGTCTGCAGCCTACCTCTCCCTCCTCTTTGTACCGTTGGGACAATCTCTTCCTCAGAGCTGCTCCCACCACCTTCCTGTTGCTCACACCATGTTGGGTCTCGGACTTCATCATCTCCACTACCCTCTTCCAACACCTGCTGCTGTTGGATGGTCTGGGCAGCACCATGCTCCACAAAACCTGGCACCTGAGTCTCATCATCATCATAAGATGCGTTCTGTGGTGTGCTGTCCATCGGCACTGGCTCACCCGCCTCTTCAGATTGAGAGAGACACAGCTGTTGCGCATCACTGCATACTCCCTCTTCTTCAAATTGCAGAATGCTGCTTGCCTGTGCCCGTGTTTGCGAGCCAACAGATTCTGAGAACAGAAGCAGAGACTCAGCTGGCTCCTGTACAGAACTCTCTGACTGCCTGGGCAATTTGACAGGCGGTGAACAGACAGATGGTTGCTCAACATTGTTGTGTTCCTGAGAGGAGGTGGAAGGAATTAAAGTCGATGCATTGGCTGCCATCCAACCAACAACGGCTTCAATTTGTTCTTCCCGCAGCAGGGGGGCACGCCAAGCTCCTACCAAAGTGCGCATAAATGGAACGCTCATGGGTAAAACTGGTGGATGCTGTGTCACTGAGGGCGGCAGCAGCCACAGAATCCCCACGTCCTCTCCCTCTGAAACTCCACGGCCACGACCACGTGCCTTACTCACTGACTTCTTCATCTTGGTAGATTGATAAAGAAAGTCAGAAAAGTTATAAGGCCTAAGTGTGGTTATTACGCAGAGACTGAAGTGAACACTGAAACACAACTGTTCACAATCTGTGAAAGGCTACTCCTTTGTCTACTTCTATAGTGTTTGCAACCAATGTATTGGATACGGATGGAAGCGCGTCACACTAATAGATTATATTTTAAATGGAATGGAGCAGAACCAATTGGAGATAAATGAAAAGGATGAGGCACTGAGACACGCTCAGCAGAGTACAAGCAGCAGTGCTTGAACAAGTAACTGGAGCGTGATGTGCACTCAAAAAATAAAAAACACAGACTGAAGTGAACACTGAAACACAACTGTTCACAATCTGTGAAAGGCTACTCCTTTGTCTACTTCTATAGTGTTTGCAACCAATGTATTGGATACGGATGGAAGCGCGTCACACTAATAGATTATATTTTAAATGGAATGGAGCAGAACCAATTGGAGATAAATGAAAAGGATGAGGCACTGAGACACGCTCAGCAGAGTACAAGCAGCAGTGCTTGAACAAGTAACTGGAGCGTGATGTGCACTCAAAAAATAAAAAACACAGACTGAAGTGAACACTGAAACACAACTGTTCACAATCTGTGAAAGGCTACTCCTTTGTCTACTTCTATAGTGTTTGCAACCAATGTATTGGATACGGATGGAAGCGCGTCACCTAATAGATTATATTTTAAATGGAATGGAGCAGAACCAATTGGAGATAAATGAAAAGGATGAGGCACTGAGACACGCTCAGCAGAGTACAAGCAGCAGTGCTTGAACAAGTAACTGGAGCGTGATGTGCACTCAAAAAATAAAAAACAAGACTGAAGTGAACACTGAAACACAACTGTTCACAATCTGTGAAAGGCTACTCCTTTGTCTACTTCTATAGTGTTTGCAACCAATGTATTGGATACGGATGGAAGCGCGTCACACTAATAGATTATATTTAATGGATGAGCAGAACCATTATGAGATAAAATAAAAGGATGAGCGTGAGGACACGTCGCAGAGTAAGCGCATGCTGAACAAGTAACTGGGCGTGATGCACGCAAAAAATAAAACACAGACTGAAGTGCACACTGAACACAACTTGTCCAATCTGTGAAAGGCATCATTCATCTTATGTGCTATTGGATAAAGGGTAAAGTTTTAAAATGACAGCTGAGATTAGATGTGGACTGAGACCGCTCACGGTAAGCACAGTCTGAACAATAAAGTAGGCACTCATACAGACTGGTGCCTGAACATGTCACTGAAGGCACCCTTTGCAATTACCACATGATAAAAATAACATGAGTAATTCACAGACAAAGTCGTGGACGCTAGACTAAGACGGTTGCATGCCAGAGCAATCTGAGCGTCATCAGCACTCCACACACCTTGCATGCTGTTAAAACAACTGCAGCAAGGAAGCTTTCCACAGCGGTTGTTAGCTCCTCATGCACAGTACATAAATGCAACTACTGTCCCTCAAAAGTTCAGGAACAGCGCGTTCCGGTATCCTAATGGAAATATCAAGCACAAGTACGTAAATGGCGAGGTTGGCGCCGTTTCATAGTGCATGTTGATCATTCAGCATCCAACACACCAGTGCATTATTAACTGACCGAGCAGTACGTTGCCACTTTTGATTCTCATTGGTACTAAAATACATTGTCCCTGTCAAAGAATTATGGGACATTCATCGGTATCGATTGAATATGAATAGTACGAAGGCGATTAAGGTAATAGCGATCCCGATACTTGCGGCGTATCGCATCAACTCTTGATTATAAAGTGATATATTGTTGACAATAATACATGATCTTACATTACAGGCTCTTATTAGGTACATTTCAGGTAATCAGTGATACCAGTGCTTATAAGGCTGTCATAGTGTAATTCAGTATAAGGTCAAGTACATTATAACAGGTCTGTTATGCAATCGATATACAGTGAACTAGTGTGAGCGATACTTTCGATATCCAAAAATATCGGATCGGAATGGTATCGCCGATATCACTAAAATATCGGCGATACCCGATACCGATACCGGAAGTCCCATGTAAGTCTATGGGAACAAAATATCGCAACTAAAAAAACACTTTCTTTCCTTGTAAACACAAAATATACACACATAGAATACATATATATTATATATATACATGTCATTGTGACATATATATATACATATATTTATAGTTTATTCACTTCTACATAGTAAAATAGCCTCTGATTCAATTGCCGGGTAAAGCCGGCATTTGTGAAAAGACAGAAGCACCCGAGGGTCCAGTCGCCACAGAGATGTTGCATCGCACCCAGCGGTGTGTGACAACTTACTCTCAGGTAAGGAGGAAACACCCATTGACTCCAACCACTGCATTCAACAGTACACTATGCCAGCTGAGTGTAGGCGGACCCAATGGGATGGTCTAGCTCAGGCTGGTTAG
>JARQOD010005294.1:29149-48880 GCA_033576555.1 Oophaga sylvatica | reverse complement strand
GATCCGATGTGGTGGAGAGGTCCTGGGAGGATGCTGCGCTCATTGAGTTGGATGCCTCAGCTGCCATCCAACCAACAACGGTTTCTACTTGACACTGCTGTGATACCAAAAAAAAAAAAGGATTCTCCGGGACTGGGCCAGGTGCTGTGTGGCACCAGTCACAGAGGTTGTTTGGGCCCTCACAGTACAATCCCTATATAGTGTTTAACTTTAACCTCAATAGATGCTGTGAGGTAAAGTAACACTTATAGGGGCACTGAGAGTGAATTTACTGGTGAAAAATTTGGGGGTGCGCAATAGAACAGGCCGCACTAGGGGTCCTGCAGTCTGATGTGACTACAAAGACTGACCTAGTGGGTGCTGCACTCCACAAAAAAAATCACACAGGCGGTCTGCGCAGCGGAGGTGACTAAACTGTGCAAAGCGAACCCGAGCACCAGGAAAATTGAGGGATAAATGGGGGTAAGGGATTCGGGGGAGGTTCGGGGCGGAACCCCTCACTTAAAATCCCTATATAGCGTTCACCAAAATGTACTGGATGGTGAAGCTACACTTTTAGGAAAAAATAGGGGAAGGGGATTTAAGGGATGAAAAGAAAAGGCTGTGAAAAGGCAGTGAGACACACACCACACAGTGCTGCAGCAAGAGGAGCTGCAGCAGCTGCAGTGAATGTGCACTGCACTGTCTCACTAAGCACCTCACTGAGAGCCTGCACAGCACAAAAAATGAAACTGAGCAGGTCAGTGAGGAAAAAGACTGTTTCTGTAACACACAGGGGCTGCTACAGTCGCTGAAAAACAATTTTTTATCGCTGTTAGATCCGAGATCTCTCCCTATCTCCAACAGCAACCTATCCCTATCTGCTTTCACAGTAGAGGGAGGCTAAAATGGCAGACACAGCCTTTTATACTGCCTGATCACACCATCCAGCCAGCCAATCGCAGCGCAGACCCTAGCTAGCAATATTGGACGCCTCCTACCAAGTTTAGGGAGTTACACAATGTTGTCAGCAATTCTTCAGCTCCTGATTGGCTCCACGGAGCGCTCAGAAGCTGAAGGATTATCGGATTTCCGATTTCCGATGTGAAAAAAATATCGGAATTGGAAATCGGAATTCCGATATAGCAAATATCGGGCCGATTTCCGATATTTCAATATCGGAAAGCTCATCCCTAGTCATCTTACAATAGCAAGGTGACATTAACCCCTTATTACCCAACATGCCACCGCTACAGGGCAATGGTAAGAGAGAGGCTAAGTGAAAGAATCTGTAAGATGCGCCTTTTCTGGGGTGGCTAGGGCCAGATGTTTTTAGCCGTGGGGGCCAATAACAATGGTTCCTTTCTAGTCTCTCAATATCTGTACTCAGTCACTGGCACTCCCTCTCTGGTGGAGAAAATTGCGTGGGAGCCTGCGCAATTTTTTTACGTTAATAAATACTTTAATTTAACACCTACATCTCCAAATTTTTACACACATACACTAATAACATTAGTAGACAGGGACATATTTAAATCAAAATGATATGCAATGGTTTACTGTATGTAAACCATGTATCATATCCTGTTGGGTTCTGCAATGATTTTACAGAAGCTAACAATTGAATTATCACCTATTCTGCTCTATATATCTCTATGAAATATAAATATTAGTGATAGCGAACTTGCTCGCCACTACTCATTACTCACCCAAGTATCACGGTACTCGGTGTACTCAGCGAGCACCGAGCATTTCCGGAATTACTCGGTGGGAACTCGGGTCTCCACCCAGCTTTTTGGGCGATCTTTAGAGACCCAATCACGATGCAGGGATTGTCTGCCAGGCAATGAAACACCGCAGCCATCTTTGTTGTGGTCGTGCAGTGATTGACTGGCCGCACAGCATCATCAGGGGTGTAAGAGACCGGACGCCAACCTGCTCTGCGCATTCAGCTCCAGATTGAGATAGTGTAGGGAGAGCTGCTGCCGAGATAGGGTCAATTTTGGGGATTTTTAGTCAGTGTGGGTTCTACCATCCTAAAGTACTCAAATCTAACTAAACCAACAGTCCTTCTAAGGACTAATTCTGTAGTATATAGGTTCCAGTGTTAGGTAGGCATGGAATTGTACGTCGCTCTAAACATATCAGTGCAAGGCCTGCAGGCACTGTATGTGTGTATATACATATCATTGCGTTCATCAAGAGGGTCCATTCCCTTTCTGTCTGCTGGTGCTGCTGCTGCTACCTATAGGATATATTGACCGTATATACCTAGCCCAAGTCTAATTGGCTTGGAAAAATTTTTTGGCCAGGTTAATAGAGCTTATTTTATTGCAAAGCAATCCAGAGCACTTTTTTTTCTCCATTTGCTTTTTGACAGTGCACAATACAGCCAGATCCTTTTCCTAGCACAGCGTGAAAATCCTGCAATTTTAAAGGGGTCCCAAAAATCACTTTTGAGTGCGCAGAGAAATATTTAATTTTTATGTGGTACGGAAGAGTAGAATTTTTTTTTGAGTGTCTTACACATTTTTTAGACATCATTTTGCTGAACCCCCAAAAAAACACATACAGGCCACATATTTTACAGTGCAGTATATCTGTGACACGCCTCATCCATCCGTCTGTTAAGAATTTTGGTCATTTTAGCTCTAAACTCCATGTTTTTTATATCTGTCACTGTAGTTATATACAGCATTATTTAGCCTAAAAAAGCAAAAAATACAGGCACAGAATTGTCAATGTGGTATCTCTGTGCCAGCTCATATATCTGCGTACTCTAAGTTTACCCATTTTAGGCCTGTTTTCCATTGTTTTCCTGTGTGTCACTCTAGTTATATACAGCACTATTTAGCCTAAAAAAGCAAACAATACAGGCCACAGATTTATCATTGTGGAATCTCCCTAACAGGCCCCATTTATCTGTGCCAAAAGTTTGGCCATTTTAGGCCTACATATCCTAGTGTTTTTGCAGTCTGTTACCGTACTTATTGACACAAATCTGATAAGCCAAAAAACATTTTGACCTACAGTCCAGATAGGTAAAAGTGTGGTTTTCCCACACACGTATCACATACAAGTTGGCTCCCAAATCAGCCATTTGTAGTGACCGTGTATAATATTCTAGTCAATTTACAATGGGTAAGGCGCGTGACAAGGGACGTGGAAGGGACAAGGAAGTGGACGTGATGGTGATGGTGCATGCCAAGGCGGAGGCCGTGGCCAAGTTGAAATTGGGCCACCAAAAACACCCACATCTTCTCTGTTGTGAACGTGTTGGAGACTACTTCGGAGCTGAAGCTCCCTCTGGTGGTTGCTGAGGGTATTGAACAATGTTGAACAGCAAAAATCCACCACCTGCAACTGATAATTGGTTATCAGGTCGGACGGACTGGCCTGATATAAGTGAGCTGACCTCCCATGATCCTCGCAGGTGATCAATTGTTCTTCCTGGTCTAGTTTGGTATTCAGCTTGCTTTTCTGCTGTCTCCTGCTTACATTCAGATAAGTCACATTCAGTTTTTTTACGGTGGTTTGATATTCTTTGTTTATTGCTGCCTTGCTTTTTGAGTCCAGCCGGGTCCCCTTTGGGAGGCTTGGGCTGGTCTCCGTTCTCTTTTTGTATTTTTTCATTTGTTCAGTTACTGTGATATTTTACTGCTGGGTAGCTGCGTGTTCACACCAGAGATCTGATATAGGTGGTCGAGACAGTGTGGTCTCAGTATTTTTGGATTCAGAAGTGTTGGAGTTTTTCCTAGGTTTTTCAGGGTTGCAGACAGTATTCACTGATGTGCTCTCCTGTCTAGACAGTTTTGGGCCCCAGTGTTTGCTCAATCTATTTTCTGTCTGCGTTCGTATTTTCATCTTGTCTAACCGCCACTATTTGTTTGGGGGCTTCCTATTATTTTGGGGCTCTACTCCGGGGCAGTTAGCTTTCCTCTTTCCACCTTCAGGGATAGCAAATCTCTCCAGCTGTGACGAGGCGTCTAGGGCACCATAGGAACGTTCCACGGCTGCTACTACTGAAGTTGTGCGGTTAGTTTAGGGGTCTGAAACCTAATAGTTTCCAACATCTCTGGTGTTTCGCTGCCTATGCTGCCTCCTCAGCTACCAAAACATAACAGAATCACCGGCCATACTAAAATTATATGGTACTCAATAGAAGGGAAAAAATAGTATAAAAAGAAAAGTTGTCAGAGTTGTCAGAGATGTGAGGAAAAAAATATTTTTTCTTTGTTCATTTTTTTTCCCTCTTTTTTCTCTGGGGGCTGAGGAGGAATTTTTTCCCCAATGAAGGTCAAACATTTGTCCGATCGTGTGGAGCAGCTAGCTGCTGAAGTTCGGAGTATTGCTATCTATCTTGCTGGGTTGACTGTTGTGGAACCTAGGATCCCTCTGCCGGATTTATTTTTGGGGATGAGTCGAAATTTTTGAATTTTAAAAATAACTGTAAGTTGTTTTTTGCTTTGAAGCCTAAGTCCTCAGGGAACGCAGCGCAGCAGGTTAAAATTGTCATCTCCCTGTTGTGCGGCGACCCTCAGGATTGGGCCTTTTCCCTGACACCTGGGGACCCTGGTGTGAATGATGTTGATGTGTTTTTTCAGGCTCTGGGGTTGTTGTACGATGAACCTAATGTTACTGATCAAGCTGAAAAAACCTTGTTGGCATTGAATCAGGGTCAAGAAGCCGCAGAGCTGTAATGTCAGAAATTCAGAAAGTGGGCAGTCCTTACTAAATGGAATGATGATGCTCTGGCAGCTCTTTTTCGGAAGGGTCTGGCAGAGACTGTAAAGGATGTTATGGTGGGATTCCATGTCCCCACTGGTCTCAATGACTCTATTTCATTAGCTATTCAAGTTGACAGACGTTTGCGCGAGCGTAGAAATATGTGTGAGATTGTGATGCCTTGCGGGCCAGCCCCTGAGCCCGTGCAGTGTGATGGAGTGACTTCTGGGGCACAGCGTCATGAGTTTCGAAAGCGTAATAAGTTGTGCTACTATTGTGGTGACGCTTCTCATGCTATTTCCGTCTGCCCCAAGCAGGGAAGACGTTTTGCGCGCTCAGTTGTTTTGGGTAGTGTTCAGACTAAATTTCTGTTGACTGTTACCTTGATTTGCTCCATGTCCACATTTTCAGCTCAGGCTTTTGTTGATTCAGGAGCAGCTATAAACCTGATGGATTTTGATTTTGCCAAACATTGTGGTTTTCCTATGATACCTCTGCGGAACTCTATTCCTTTGCTGGGCATTGATTCTACCCCTTTGGTGGAGAATAAACCCCAGTTTTCTACCCAGGTGATAATGCGTGTTGACCCAGACCACAAAGAGAATTGCAAATTTTTGGTGTTACATAATTTACATGACATTATTGTACTGGGTTTTCCTTGGTTACAGACTCATAATCCTGTTTTGGATTGGAACTCTGTGTCTGTGGTCAGTTGGGGTTGTCAATGTGTTCGTAATGACAGTACTGTTTTTTCTGCCTATCCTCAGTCTCTAGATGTCCCTATTTGACTGATTTTTCTGATGTGTTTAGTGAGAGTAAGTCAGCATCCTTGCCCCTCATAGGAGTTATGATTGCGCTATTGACTTAGTACCCGGTGGTAAATTTCCCAAGGGCCGGCTCTTTAATTTATCTGTACCTGAGCATGATGCTATGCAATCTTATATCAAAGAGTCTTTAGAGAAGGGTCATATCAGAACATCCTCTTCACCCTTGGGCGCCGGCTTTTTCTTTGTGGCCAAGAAGAATGGCTCATTGAGGCCTTGCATTGACTATCGTCTCCTGAATAAGATCACTATTAAATATCAATATCCGTTACCCTTGATTTCTGACCTATTTTCCAGAGTGAAAAGTGCTAGTTGGTTTACCAAGCTTGACCTCAGGGGGGCGTATAATCTTATTCGCATCGAGCACGGTGATGAATGGAAGACGGCATTTAATACCCCAGAGGGGCATTTTGAGTACCTAGTGATGCCTTTTGGGCTCACTAATGCCCCTTCCGTCTTCCAATCCTTTATGAACGATATTTTCCGGGATTTCGTGGATAAATTTCTGATTGTTTATTTGGACGATGTCTTGATTTTTTCCAATGACTGGGATTCTCATGTGGAACATGTTCGGACTGTGTTCTGGTTTATGAGAGAAAATTCATTATATGTGAAGGGATCAAAATGTTTTTTGGCGTACAGAAGGTTTCATTTCTGGGATTTCTTTTGTCTCCGTCTGTTATTGAAATGGACCGGTCAAAGTTCAGGCCATTTGCGATTGGGTTCAACCACTACATTGAAGGATCTTCAGAGATTTTTGGGTTTTGCTAATTTTTATGGTAAATTATAGGCAGCTTCTCTACTATTGTGAAACCACTGACTGATTTGACCAAAAAGGGTTCTGATGTAGAGAATTTGTCTCCTGAGGCAGTTTCTGCGTTTCAGTAGCTTAAGCGGAGATTCACTTCTGCTCCTGTTCTACGGCAACTGATGTTTCTCTACCATTTCAGATGGAGGTTGATGCTTCTGAGATTGGTGCAGGAGTCGTTTTGCCCCAAAGGGATCCGGAGACTTCTAAGAGTAACCCTTGTGCCTTTTTCTCTCAAAAATTTTCCCCAGGGAACGTAATTATGATGTGGGAAATCGTGAGTTATTGGCTAAGAAGTGGGCTTTTGAAGAGTGGAGACATTGGCTGGAAGGAGACAAACATCAGGTGGTGGTCCTCACGGATCACAAGAACCTGGTTTAACTTGAATCGGCCAAGCGACTTAATCCTAGAGGGCCAGGTGGGCCTTGTTTTTCACACGTATTAATTTTGTGGTCTCTTTTCTCCCGGGCACTAAAAATGTTAAGGCGGATGTCCTCTCGAGGAGTTTCTTTGCGGATTCTCCAGAAGTAACTGAGCCCGCTGTTATTCTGAAAGAGGGTGTCATTCTCTCCGCTATCTCGCCCGATTTGAGACTGGCTCTGGAGGGATGTCAGGAGGATAAACCTGAACGCTGCCCTGTTGGGAAATTGTTTGTCCCAGACCAGTGGAGGAAGAATGTGATGTCTGGGATTCTGTCATGTATAGTGTACAGTTCCTATAGCGTCTTGTGCTTGGGTGCGAGGAAAGCACAGGAGACACAGGTTGATATGAAATGACTTGTATTGCTTCATACAAGCATGCTGAAAAGTTCACACAGTTTGCAGGAACAGCGACAGGAGACACAGCAGGCCAGAGTAACTTCAAGCACTACAATAAATCTCCAAAGCAGGTTCAGGATCTCTTCTCTGTACCGTAATTCCTCTGCAAACATGGATTCACCAAACAGCAGGTTTCCAGAGTCCAAAAGTGTTCCAAGGTTCCTCAGTAGGGAATAGCTGGAGTACAAGTCCAAGGTTAGCAGGAGTCAGGTCACAGACTGACTGAGGCTTGATTCAGGAGCACTGATTGTTCACTGAGGCTGCTTAAGAAGCAAGAGGGAAGAATCAGGGCGGGAACATGAAAACTGGAAACTCCATATTAACTGAGGGCAAGAGCTGCAGAAAGACAGAAAGCAAAATGGCCGACGGAAAACTGAGTTTCAAGGAACATGTCAACAGAGACAAAGAACCTTACATTACTCCCCCCTTAGGGACAACCTCCGGATGACCTCAGACCAGGCTTGTCAGGGTACCTCTGATGAAACTGGCGGAGCAGGCAAGGAGCATTTACATTATTGACTGGTTCCCATGAGTTGTCCTCCACTGGGTAGCCCTGCCATTTAATCAAATATTGCAACTGATTTCTGTACAACCTGGAATCTAGAATCCTTTCCACCATAAATTCTTCCTGACATCGACCAGCACTGGGTCAGGGCAAGGAGAAGAACGTCCAGGAAACGTATTGGGTGTTGCAGCCTTTAGTAGGGATACATGAAAGACAGGGTGGATTCTCATAGTTCTGGGCAGTTGAAGACGACAAGCAACAGCACTTATAATCTTATTGATCTTATAAGGTCCAATGTACTTACGTCCCTTGGGGGTTGAGCCAACAAAGAATCCGCATGGTATGCTTCCTTGATGTCCTTAAGTAGGTCTTGATTATGAATCACTCCCAGGAATCTAGAGTCAGGAAGAATAGTCTTAGGAGGAGTAAGTGGACGTGTCTCTGCTGAATGAATCCTAGAGAGTGCATCAGCCTTTCCATTGCGCGATCCTGGTCTATAAGAAATGACAAAATTAAATTGGTTTAGGAAAAGATTCCAGCGAGCCTGGCGAGGAGTCAGGCACTTAGCCGACCTGATAAATTCAAGGTTACGATGGTCTGTCAGGACGACTATTTGCTGTGCAGCACCCTGAAGAAGGTGTCTCCATTCCTTGAAGGCGGCAATAATGGCCAACAATTCTCTATTGCCCACATCGTAGTTCCTCTCAGCCGAAGACAACTGCTGGGAAAAGAAGGCACAGGGATGCAATACATTCTTCTCACCTGTTCTCTGAGAGAGTATAGCTCCAACGGCACAGTCTGAAGCATCCACCTCTATTATGAAGGCAAGCTCGGGGTTGGGATGTACTAAGATAGGTGCGGTGGTAAATTTATCCTTTAAACAGGAAAATGCTTCCTGAGCTTGCGGGGTCCAGGAGAACCTAGACTGTTTCCGGGTAAGTTGGGTGATAGGTGACACTACCTCAGAAAAATTCTTAATGAAACGTCTATAGAAGTTGGCAAACCCGATGAAACGCTGCACCTCCTTCACATTTCTAGGAATTGGCCAATCCTTGATGGCTTGGGTCTTGCTTCCATCCATACTAATCCCTTGCGTAGATAGTACATACCCCAGAAATTGAATTTCGGTCCTATGGAATTCACATTTTTCAAGTTTGATGTAGAGATGGTTTTGTCTTAGGCGTTCTAAGACCATTCTCACATGTCCATGATGTTCCTCTGTGGAGTTAGAAAAAATTAGAATATCATCCAGATAAATCACCACAAATGTATCTAGGAGATCCCTGAAGATATCATTCACGAAGTGTTGGAAAGTGGCTGGGGCGGTACTCAGACCAAAAGGCATAACTAGATATTCAAAGTGTCCATAGCGTGACCTGAAAGCAGTCTTCCATTCATCCCCAGGTCTAATACGGACCAAGTTATAGGCCCCACGGAGATCCAGTTTAGAGAAAATTTTGGCATGCCGCACTCTCTCCAACAACTCAGGGATTAAAGGCAATGGATAACGGTTTCTAATAGTAACCTTATTGAGTTCCCTATAGTCTATGCAGGGTCTCAGAGATCCATCATTCTTCTTCACAAAGAAGATGGGTGCACCTGCGGGAGATGAAGAGGGGCGTGTGAAGCCCTTGGCTAAATTTTCGTCTATATAATCCTTCAAAGCTTTTATCTCGGGCCCCGCTAGGGGTAGATCTTACCAAAAGGTATCTCGGCTCCAGGCAATAATTCAATTGGACAATCATATGTACGGTGAGGAGGAAGCTGATCAGCGTTCTTCTTGTCACATAAATCCACATAGTCCTGGTATACAGCTGGTAGTTCAGGGACTGACATGGTTCCTTTAGGAACAGAGCAAGCTGAAACTCCTTGACTCATCTGTTTCTCCGGAAAGTGTAATTCCTTGGTCTCCCAGTTAATCGTAGGATTCTGCGCCTGCAGCCATGGTAGCCCTAGAATAATGGGAAAGTGGGGAGAAGAGATAAGCATAAAAGACATTTTCTCCTGATGATCTTTACCCATAAGGACCCTCAAAGGCTCGGTTTCTTGATCCACTGGTCCAGAAGTCAGTAGAGAGCCATCCACAGTCTCCATCTGTACTGGAGTAGCCTTCTTCACTGAACGTATCCCCTGTTTCAGAGCAAAGGAGATATCCATAAAATTTCCACTTGCTCCTGAGTCGATCATAGCAGAGCTAGACACCCAGACTGAGTCAACCCAGAGTTTGATGGAAAGGAAGCAATGAGAATTGTTTCTTTTACAACTCAGCTGGGACACCGCTGAGGAAACTTGAAAAATTGCAGCGTTTATACCGTCATCGTCCCCAGAACTTACAGAGTTTAAGTCCGAGAAATCAAGATCTCTTGCAGCAAATCTCTCTGGAGCCTGAGGCTCGGACATGACAGAGCTCCTCTCGCAACACTCACAGTGAATGACTGCTGCAGTAGTCTTACGAGAACGGCTGGGGCAGTTTATAATGAAGTGCCCTGACTTACCACAGTAGAAACATAGATTTTCCTTTATACGATGTTCTTTGCGTGCATCACTAACCCGTCTTTGTAAAGAGTCCACCTGCATGGGTTCAGGTTCTGGTTCCCTTGTGATCCTACTCAAAGGTTCCTTAGCTGAGGAGGGAGGTAGTAAAAGGTTAGTGCGATTATTTTCGAACCATCTCTCTTGTCTGCGTTCAGTCAGACGAGCATCAATACGGATACAATAGTTAATAAAGTCACCTAACGCAGTGGGAGGGTCGGCACAAGCAAGTTCATCCTTAATCAGTGGAGACAACCCTTTCCGAAAAATAGATTTTTTAGCGGAAGTGTCCCAAGTGGTATCAAGAGCCCATCTCCTGAAATCCAGGGCATATTCGGCTACTGAACGCTTACCTTGGCGCAAAGTTAACATGGCTGCTTCAGCTGTTGCACCTCGATTGGGGTCATCAAACACCTGCCCCATGGCTGAAATAAAAGCATCAAGGTGATTCAAACAATCATCCTCAGTCTCAATCAGAGGGTTTGCCCACATCAAAGCCTTATTGGTAAGCAACATGATTATAGTAAGCACTTTGGATCGTTCAGTGGGAAATTGTGAAGCATGTGCAGAGAAAAATAAATTGCATTGATTAATAAATCCCCTGAATTTCTCACGTTCACCGCCAAAACGAAAAGGAGGTAATTTGGGGATCCCAGAACTCGGGGTTATGGCAGGAGCCTGGGCTCGTTCCTCTAGAGCCTCAATCCTGGCTCACAATTCCTGGGTAGTCTGTCCAAACACTTGCAAATTATGATTAGTGAGGTCCTGTAGGCTTGCAAAACGGGTTTTTAAAGTCTGTACATCTGAAAGGATTGTATCAGTCACTCCGCAAAGTACCTCTATGCGGGCCTCTATCTTCCAGATCTTTTAAGGCAGAAGTGCTGGAAGGAGAAGAGGAAAGGAAAAAAAAAAAAAAAACAATAGTGTTTACCTGTGGTAACACTCCAGAGTAAAATTTTAAGGGAATGCGCTCACCTGGAATGGTTGTGAGAAGTCACAACCACTGTCATCACATAAGGTATTAAACGGACATCTGATATCCACAGTCACAGCAGACACGGCTTTCCCAGACCCAGCAGACACTAAACATTGGCTCCTGAATCTTGTCATGTATAGTGTACAGTTCCTATAGCGTCTTGTGCTTGGGTGCGAGGAAAACACAGGAGACACAGGTTGATATGAAATGACTTGTATTGCTTCATACAAGCATGCTGAAAAGTTCACACAGTTTGCAGGAACATGACAGGAGACACAGCAGGCCAGAGTAACTTCAAGCACTACAATAAATCTCCAAAGCAGGTTCAGGATCTCTTCTCTGTACCGTAATTCCTCTGCAAACATGGATTCACCAAACAGCAGGTTTCCAGAGTCCAAAAGTGTTCCAAGGTTCCTCAGTAGGGAATAGCTGGAGTACAAGTCCAAGGTTAGCAGGAGTCAGGTCACAGACTGACTGAGGCTTGATTCAGGAGCACTGATTGTTCAGCTGAGGCTGCTTAAGAAGCAAGAGGAAGAATCAGGGCGGGAACATGAAACTGGAAACTCCATATTAACTGAGGGCAAGAGCTGCAGAAAGACAGAAAGCAAAATGGCCGACGGAAAACTGAGTTTCAAGGAACATGTCAACAGAGACAAAGAACCTTACAGATTCATTGCTCCACGTTGGCTGGCCATCCTGGTATTTTTGGTACAAGAGATTTGGTGAATCGGTCCTTTTGGTGGCCCACTTTGTCTCGTGACTCAGGGACTTTGTGCATAGCAAATAAACTCAGAACTCAACTTCAGTAGAGTGATGATTTTAATCGTGTCCACAGTAATAACAGAAACGTTTCGGTCCTGAACTTGGACCTTCATCAGTCACATAGACTACTGTGAGTAGTGGACCCAGCAAAAAGAGGGCTATGCCGGAATATCAGGTTTAAATTCTGTTCGATATAGTGATCAAATATGGCAGCGGTTACCTGGGGGTCCCGGTGGAGCAAAAATGTGCCTGCGGTGGACGCGGTATCCGCCGCTAGTCCGTGCAGGCACATTTTTGCTCCACCGGGACCCCCCAGGTACCGCTGCCATATTTGATCACCTATATCGAACAGAATTTAAACTGATATTCGGGCATAGCCCTCTTTTGCTGGGTCCACCTACTCACAGTAGTCTATGTGACTGATGAAGGTCCAAGTTCAGGACCGAAACGTTTCTGTTATTACTGTGGACACGATTAAAAATCATCACTCTACTGAAGTTGAGTTCTGAGTTTATTTGCTATATTATATGGTGTGGGAACCTACTCAGATACTCCTATACGCTGTGCACATGATTATTCACTTTGCAGGGACTTTTGCAGTCCTGTGGAACTTGTTCTCGGTCCAAACTTGCTCTCGCTCTAGTGTTTGTGAATGCCATTGCCTGTGCCAAGAGGTCATGGACCCATATCTCTATGGATTTTATTTCCGACCTCCCTGTCTCTCAGAGAATGACCGTTATTTGAGTAATCTGTGATAGGTTTTTCAAGATGATACATCTTGTGCCACTACCTAAGTTGCCATCCTCCTCCGAGTTGGTGCCCTCATTTTTTCAACAGGTGGTTCGTTGCACGGCATTCCAGAGAACATTGTGTCTGACAGAGGAGTCCAGTTTGTTTCCAGATTTTGGAGGACATTTTGTTCCAAACTGGGAGTTCAGCTGTCTTTTTCCTCTGCGTTCCACCCTCAGACCAATGGACAAACTGAGAGAACAAACCAGACCCTGGAGACTTATTTGAGATGTTTTGTGTCTGCTGATCAAGATGACTGGGTCTCTTTTTTGCCTTTGGCTGAGGTTGCTTTGAATAATAGGGCTAGTTCTGCCACCTTGATGTCTCCATTTTTCTGCAATTTCGGGTTTCATCCTCGATTTTCTTCATTGCAGGTGGAGGCTTCTGTCTGTCCTGGTGTTGACTCTATTGTGGAGAGAATGCAACAGGTTTGGGATCAAGTAGTGGATAAGTCGTCTCTCTCTCAGGAGAAGGCCCAACGGTTTGCCAACCGGCATAGGACTGATGGTCCTCGGTTTAAAGTGGGTGACTTGGTTTGGTTGTCCTCAAAAAATATCCCTATGAGGGTCGCGTCTCCAAAATTTAAGCCAACGTTCATTGAACCTTATAAGATCGTGGAAATTCTTAATCCCGTATTCTTCCGTTTGCTTCTTCCAGGAACATTCAAGATTCACAACGTATTCCACAAATCTTTATTGAAGAGGTTTGTAGAGCCAGTTGTTCCTATGGCTGCGCCTCCTGATCCTGTTTTGGTTGAGAGCTATTTGGAGTATGTGGTTGAGAAGATATTGGATTCTCGTTTGGCTAGGCGGAGACTCCAGTACTTGGTGAAGTGGAAAGGCTTTGGTCTGGAGAACAATTCTTGGGTGTTTGGGTGAGGGTATTGAACTATGTTGAACAGCAAAAATCCACCACCTGCAACTGATGATTGGTTATCAGGTGTGATGGACTGGCCTGATATAAGTGAGCTGACCTCCCATGATCCTCGCCTGTGATCAATTGTTCTTCCTGGTCTAGGTTGGAATTCAGCTTGCTATTCTGCTGTCTCTTGCTTGCATTCAGATAAGTCACTTTCAGTTTTTTTTACTGTGGTTTGATTTTCCTTGTTTATTGCTGCCTTGCTTTTTGAGTTCAGCCGGGTCCCCTTTGGGGGGCTTGGGCTGGTCTCCGTTCTCTTTTTGTATTTGTTCATTTGCTCAGTTCTTGTGATATTTTACTGCTGGGTAGCTGCGTGTTCACACCAGAGATCTGATATAGGTGGTCGAGAAAGTGTGGTCTCAGTGTTTTTGGATTCAGAAGTGTTGAAGTTTTTCCTAGGGTTTTTCTGGGTTGCAGACAGTATTCTCTGCTGTGCTGTCCTATCTAGACAGTTTTGGGCCCAGCGTTTGCTCAATCTATTTTCTGTCTGTGTTCGTGTTTTCATCTTGTCTAACCGCCATTATTTGTTTGGGGGCTTCCTATTCTTTTGGGGCTCTACTCCGGGGCAGTTAGCTTTCCTCTTTCCATCTTCAGGGATAGATAATCTCTCTGGCTGTGACGAGGTGCCTAGGGCACCGTAGGAATGTCTCACGGCTGCTACTAGTTGTGCGGTTAGTTTAGAGGTCTGCAACCTATTAGTTTCCAACCTCTCTGGTGTTTGGCTGCCTATGCGGTTTTTTGCTCCTGCCTCCTCAGCTACCAAAACATAACACTTCTCGCTGGACCTTAGTGTCCGAAGTCCTAGGGGACCGAGACAAGACAGCAGTATTGAAGACCGAGTAATGTAAAAAAGTTGTTGGTTGGATAGCAGATAATACTTCCAGTTACTTATCCACCACCACGAGCACCCTGTTTTCCACACGGTCATGTCAGAGTGTCCGTGAATCTGGACCACATATTCCTCACATTGATCCTCATTCCTCCCACCATGCTGAGTGCCCTGAGACAGCTGATCCCATACTCAGACACTACGAAGAGCTGTTCAGTTTTCCATTTGAAGATTCGTGCCTCTCGCCTGGTCCACTTGAAGCGGGGCAAGATGATATTCCATGTAGCGATAAACAAATATTTTAGCAGCCACGGTCACAAGAGGTGGACGATGATGAGACACAATTGCCGGAAAATCAGGAAGAGGACCAAGGTGCAGAAGTGGAAGATGAGGTGGTGGATGATATAGTAACAGACCCAACTGGCAGGAGGACATGCAGAGCGAGGACAGCAGCACATAGGGGGAGGTAGGCGTAGCACCACTTCAGGCAGGAAGAAGCAGTGTGGTGGCTGCAGACAGAAGGCGTGCAACTGTTCCCCGTAACACCAACATGACGGAAGTTGCCAGTCCAACTGATAGGTCTACCCGAGTCTGGTTATTTTTTAAAGACTTTGCCGATAACCCCAAACAGGCCATTTGCAACACCTGTCACACCAGCATTAGCAGGGGTAGAAAAACTACCAGCCTTACCACCACCAGCATGATCAGGCACATGGCAGCAAAGCACCCGACTTTGTTGGCCCAACCCTTGGCTGCAGGAACAGTGCCTGCGGGTGACACCACTGCTTCTTCCACTGTTGTGTGTGCAAGCCAATCCCCTGTACATGGTGCATGCGAAGATGCCTCCTGCACTGCACCTGCCGTTGCCCACAATCAAATAGCACCATCATCAAGCACATCCACGTCCTTGTACCAGCACAGTCTTCAGTTGTCCATACCCAGTCATTGGAATGTAAGCAGAAATACGCATCCCACGCCCCACAGGCCACAGTATTCAATTCTCATATTTCTCGTCTGCTTGCTCTCAAAATGTTGCCTTTTAGGCTCATGTAGACGGAAGCTTTCCGCAACCTGATGGCGGCGACCGTCCCAAGGTACTCGGTCCCCAGCCGCCACTATTTCTCCCGCTGTGCCGTCCCGGCATTACACAAGCACGTGTCCGACAACATTACCCGTGCCCTCAACAATGCAGTTACTGGGAAAGTACATCTAACCACAGATACGTGGACAAGGGCTTGTGGCCAGGGACGGAACATCTCGCAGACGGCACACTGGGTTAACATAGTAGAAGCCAGGACCCAGTCAGACCTTGGTGTTATGTTACGGTAGCTGAGGAGTGCAGGTAAAAAAGGAAATACACCAGAGCAGTTGGAATCTAAGAGATTGCAGTACCCTGACTAACCACCACAACTAGAGGCAGCCGTGGAGCGTTCCTACGTTGGTCCTAGACGCCTCGTCACAGCCTGAGAAACTAACTACACCTAAAGATAGAAATAGGAAAGCTATCTGCCCCGGAGCAGAACCCCAAAGATAATAGAAAGCCCCCAAACATGTAATGGCGGTTAGACAAGAGGAAATACTGACACAGAAAGAAAACAGCACGAGCAAACGCCGGGGCCCAAACCATCCAAATAGAAAAGGACAGGAAGGGCACTCACTGCAATCCCAGAAAACCCCGAAAAACACCAACTCCACCAATCTCAAAATCACCTGAGACCACACGACCTCTACCACCTAAATTAGTTCTCTGGTGTAACAAAAACAGCAGCCACTGAAAAAACTGGAAAAAGCAAAAGTACAAAACACAGTGGCTGGACTAAACTGAGAGGGCAAAAGCCCCCGGAGGGGACCCAGAAGGCCCCCACAGAAGTGCAGGACCAAATGCAAAAATATAGCAAAAACACAAACTAAGAAATTGTCTTATCTGATAGCAGGAGATGCAGACACGACACAGCAGGCTACAAGGGGAAAATGGAAAGAAGGATTCAGACCAGAACAATTGATCACCGCAACCCTGATGGGAAAATGATTCCCTTAAATAAGACCAATCAGTAACACCTGATTCCCAGTCCTCACTAGTACCGCTTGTAACCACCAGAGGGAGCCTCTGCTCAGAACTCATCTCAAACCCATTCACAACAGTACCCCCCCCTTGAGGAGGGGTCACCGAACCCTCATTTGAGCAACCAGGTCGGTCAGGATGAGTTCTATGATACGCACGGATAAGTCTCCTAGCATGGATGTCCGAAGCAAACACCCAAGAATTATCTTCCTGACCATAACCTCTCCATTTAACCAAATACTGGAGTCTTCGTCTAGAAAAACGAGAATCCAATATTTTCTCAACCACATACTCCAGATTGCCCTCAACCAAAACAGGGTCAGGAGGCACAGCAGCAGGAACCACTGGCTCAACAAACCTCTTCAACAAGGACTTGTGGAACACGTTATGGATCTTAAATGTCCCTGGAAGAAGCAAACGAAAAGAAACAGGATTAATAATCTCCATGATCTTATAAGGTCCAATGAACCTAGGCTTAAATTTAGGAGATGCTACTCTCATAGGAATATTCTTTGAGGACAACCAGACCAAGTCCCCCACTTTAAACTGAGGACCATCAGTCCTATGCCGGTTAGCAAACCGCTGGGCCTTCTCCTGAGAGAGGGACAACCTCTCCACTACCTGGTCCCAAATCTGCTGCATACGCTCAACAACAGAGTCAACACCTGGACAGACAGAAGCCTCCGTCTGTCCCGAAGAAAATCGAGGGTGAAACCCAGAATTACAGAAAAACGGAGACATCAAAGTGGCAGAGCTAGCCCTATTATTAAGAGCAAACTCAGCCAAAGGCAAAAAAGAGACCCAGTCATCCTGATCAGCAGACACAAAGCATCTTAGATAAGTCTCCAATGTCTGGTTTGTTCTCTCAGTTTGACCATTGGTCTGAGGATGAAACGCCGAGGAGAAAGACAATTGAACACCCAGTTTAGAACAAAAAGTCCTCCAAAATCTGGAAACAAACTGGACTCCTCTGTCAGACACAATGTTCTCAGGAATGCCGTGTAAACGAACCACGTGCTGAAGGAACAACGGCACCAATTCAGAGGAGGAAGGCAACTTAGGTAATGGCACAAGATGTATCATTTTGGAAAACCTATCACAAATTACCCAGATGGTGGTCATTCTCTGAGAAACAGGAAGATCGGAAATGAAATCCATAGAGATATGGGTCCATGGTCTCTTGGGCACAGGCAATGGCATCAACAAACCACTAGAGCGAGAGCAAGGCTTGGAGCGAGAGCAAGTCCCACAGGACTGCACAAATTCCCTGACATCGCGAGACAAGGTAGGCCACCAAAAGGACCGACTAACCAAGTCTCTGGTACCAAAAATTCCGGGATGCCCAGCCAATGCGGAACAATGAATCTCAGACATCACACTCTTTTTCCATTGGTCCGGGACAAACAATTTTCCAACAGGGCAGCGCTCGGGCCTATCCTCCTGACACCCCTCCAGAGCAAGTCTCAAATTGGGCGAGATGGCGGAAAGAACTACACCCTCCTTCAAAATAACAGAGGGATCAGATAGCTCAGGAGAGTCCGCAAGGAAACTCCTCGAGAGGGCATCCGCCTTAACATTCTTAGTGCCAGGAAGAAAGGAAACCACAAAATTAAAACATGTGAAAAACAAGGCCCACCTGGCCTGTCTAGGATTGAGTCGCTTGGCAGATTCCAGATAGACCAGATTCTTATGGTCCGTAAGGACCACCACCTGATGTTTGGCTCCCTCCAGCCAATGTCTCCACTCTTCAAAAGCCCACTTCATGGCCAATAACTCCCGATTACCCACGTCATAATTACGTTGAGTAGGAGAAAATTTTCGAGAGAAAAAGGCACAAGGGTTACTTTTAGAGGTCTCTGGATCTTTTTGGGACAAAACGGCACCTGCCCCAATTTCAGAGGCATCAACCTCCACCTGAAATGGCAGAGAAACATCAGGCTGCCGTAGAACAGGAGCAGAAGTGAATCTCTGCTTAAGTTCCTGAAACGCAGAGACTGCCTCAGGAGGCCAATTCACCACATCAGAACCCTTTCTGGTCAAATCAGTTAATGGTTTAACAATAACAGAGAAATTACCAATAAATTTACGATAAAAATTGGCAAAACCCAAAAATCTCTGAAGAGCCTTTAATGAAGTAGGTTGGACCCAATCACAGATGGCCTGAACCTTGACCGGGTCCATTTCAATAACAGATGGGGACAAAATGAATCCCAGAAATGAGATCTTCTGTACGCCAAAAAGACACTTTGATCCCTTCACATACAGAGCATTCTCTCTCAAAATCTGGAATACAGTTCGAACATGTTTCACATGAGAGTCCCAGTCATTAGAAAAAATCAAGATATCATCCAAATAAACAATCAGAAACTTGTCCACAAAATCCCTGAAAATGTCATTCATGAAGGACTGGAAGACGGAAGGAGCATTAGTGAGCCCAAAGGGCATCACAAGGTACTCAAAATGCCCTTCAGGGGTGTTAAATGCCGTCTTCCATTCATCCCCGTGCTTAATGCGAATAAGGTTATACGCCCCCCTGAGGTCAAGCTTGGTAAACCAAGTAGCGTTTTTCACCCTGGAAAACAGGTCAGAAATCAAGGGTAACGGGTATTGATATTTCACAGTAATATTGTTCAAGAGACGATAATCAATACACGGCCTTAATGAACCATCTTTTTTGGCCACAAAGAAAAAACCGGCACCTAAGGGTGAAGAGGATGGTCTGATATGACCCTTCTCCAATGATTCCTTGATATAAGACCGCATAGCGTCATGTTCAGGTACAGACAAGTTAAAAAGGCGACCCTTAGGGAATTTACTACCTGGCACTAATTCAATAGCGCAGTCATAGCTCCTATGGGGAGGTAAGGATGCAGATTTACTTTCGCTAAACACATCAGAAAAATCAAACAAAAAGTCAGGAACATCCTCAGCCTGGGGGGAGGCAGAAAAAACAGGAGTGTTGGTATTAACACATTGGCAGCCCCAACTGGTTACAGACACAGATTTCCAATCCAAAACAGGATTATGAGACTGTAACCAAGGGAAACCCAGCACTATAATGTCATGCAGATTATATAGAACCAAAAATTTGCAGCACTCCTGGTGATCAGGTTCAACCCTCATTATCACCTGAGTAGAAAACTGAGGTTTATTCTCAGCCAAAGGGGTAGAATCGATCCCCAGTAGGGGAATAGACTTCTGTAG
>JARQOD010005294.1:0-29049 GCA_033576555.1 Oophaga sylvatica | reverse complement strand
GACGGGAAAATCTCCCCTACAATGAATCTTTACTTTTTTACAGCCAAAAATTTAAATCTTTTTCACTACACAATTGCAAAAAAAATTATGTGTAGAGAAACTTTTATTTTTAAAGGCTTTTTCTACTTATCTTGTTGTTTTGTTGTGTGCTCTGAAGTCCTCTCACTATTCTAAATAACCCTAAAATGACTGCTGCTTACTTTCCTAGGCTTTTTATACAGGCTTAATAGCTCCTCATTATTGACTGTGCTAATGTGCTACAAGGATTTATGGGAAGTCCACAGGGTAGCCTCTGGGATGTGTCAGCCTTTGTGGCTGAGAAATGTGTAAAAAGTCAGCAGAAAGTTTTTTGGTGATTCATGTGAATCAAACCCCAGATTGTTAAAATTTTGCATAGACCGGTAATTTAATAAATTTGACCTTAATTTGAATTGTATCAATTGATTCTTTGATCTCTAGCTCCCATTAACTGCACTGAGGCATCAGTCATATTCTTTGGAGAAGCATTTCTAAATACTTTATACCTGATGCAGGCCGGAAAAAGGGTGGCACTGTTATATGCAAAGAATCAATCTAGTAAATTCTCTGGTCTGCTTGTTTATCCCCTTAGCTTCAAGGACACATGCCACTAGCCACACCTCTTGGCATATGGCTGAAAAGATTCTGCTAATTTAGGTGCATTAAATTGTGTGCAAAAATAAATTACACTTTTAAGAGCTCCATATGTAATAATGCAGAGGGGGTGGCAACAGCCTCGGTACTTTGGGGAGCACAATTATAAAGACAGCCTAATCACATTATACATACTTCAGAGTTTTACTTTAATAGTCATAATGAGAAAAGAAAACATTTCCATGTATTGTTTTGCTATAAACAATTTGAAATTTAGAATAGATTGAGGAATAAAAATTTAATATGATTGTAGGGGGTAAAATTCATAAGCCATCACTCCTGCTATACCTTTTTCATTAAACAGATTTCTGGCATTTAATTGTAGCACTGATTACTAGGGTTGAGCGAAACAGGTCGGTCAGATTCATAAGTCGATGACTTTCGCTAAAGTCGCAGGTCGGCCATGTGGTCGTCGACCCGAGTGCCAAAGTCGGTTTTCCCATAATGCTTGCAGGCGCCTTTTTTCAGCCAATGAGCAAGGACGTACACTAACCACACACACGCATGACCATACTGGCGCAAAGCACATAAAGGTTTGATACTAGCGCACGGCCGTGCGATCAGGACAACCTTTTATAGCAGCCATGACTGAGTAGAAGACCTTCCAGAAAGGACCAATAGAAAATTTCTTCAGATCACAAACAGCTACAGGACCTTCCTGGAGGACCAATAGGAGTCGTAGCTGTATCTGAGCATGTGAGCCCTGATCTCCAATGGGAGATCTTGCCCTTAGCATGCTCAGAAGAAGAAACAGAGGACTTAGTCACAAATCTGCCTGCTCCAGCACTGGTTATAACCGAAGATCCAGGAGAGGCAGCAGCAAGTCTCTGCACAGTACTAGACCGGGCAAGACGCTGGGACCGACGTCTTTGCTGAGCAGGCTCCACTATGGCCGGAGACGGATGGGGGACCGGAGAGGGAATGGCTCGAGATTCCCATTGTGCAGCATTGGGAACTCAAACCCTAACACATGGGGCCCATCATATACTGGAGCATCATATGGGGTTCATTATTTATGGGGCATCATATAGTGTATGGAGCATCATATGGAGCACATATGGGGCCTATTCTGTATGGAGCATTATATGGAGCCCATTCTGTATGGTGCAATATATGGGGCCCATCATATACTGTATGGAGATTTATATGCGACTCATTATACTGTATGAAGCAATATGTGGGGCTCATTATACTCTATGGGGACCGTCCTATACTGTATGGCACATTATATGGGGACCATCATATACTGTAGCATTATGTGGAGCTCATCATATATTGTATGGAACATTATATGGGACCAATTATGTATGGAGCAATATATGGGGCTCATTATTCTTTATGGTGCACTATATGGTGGCCGTAATACTGTATGGAGGACTATACTGTCCGGTTTTTGAGCTATTGTAGAATTTAAAATAGATATCAGTCATGTAATGTAAGAAGTGAAGTATTTGGCATTGTATTATACCTATATTTCTCTGCCGTATCGGAGCATCATGAATTGTGGTATGTGTTAAAGGGGCCCACTGAGACTCTTTGGCCCACAAAAACCTGGAGCCAGCACTTCTCCCCCCCACAACTTTAGCCAAATAACCCCCAGTTTTCAATGCGTTACTATTATTATAAAGTCAATTAAGGTTGACAAGCTTAAGTAATAAGAATTGATGTCGTTGGCATTGATATGGGCACTGTAGGTGTGTTTACTGTCCTCCACTCCCTGCCGACTTTTCTTCCCAATTGACTTGCATTGGGGTCGAGTCGAGTTTCAGTCGGACCTTCGAAACCCGACTTGACCCTCCCGGAGGCAAAGTCGCTCATCTCTACTGATTACAAGGCCAAATTTGTCAATAGTGAAATTCTATGAAATGTAAAGAAGAACTTTCCATATTATCTATCAAGCAGCACTTTTAAGTTGTTTATATATTATCCATTTATTTGCTGCACATTATAGCAGCATAACAGCTTTGGCTAGTACTGTGTTCAACTTATTATGTTGAATAAAATATTACTATTACCATTATTCTTAATCAATTTCCTTCTGGGGACAGACTATAAATATTGCTATATAGCATAAAGATATAACAGAGGGGAAGAGTACAAGAGCAGAGACGCACTCTATACAAGCAATTCCCATTGTGGTAAACAGATATTTCTTACCTGGATTACATTATCATTAGTGAACATTAAATATGTACAAAAATGCACAGATTTTTTTCCATGTGTCTGAATCTCTTGAAATGTGTTTACCTAGAGTCTAATAGGTTTCAAATGTTAAAATAGCCTTTATTTTACAGTTAAAAGCACAGCACTAGTGTACGTTTATGTGCTCATCTTTTTTTTATTTTGAACAGTGTTGACTTATATACTTTAAAAAAAATAGGAACAGCCCAACTTTAGTATTAAATTAATGTACAGTTGCACAAATACGCTATGTAACCAATATACAAACATATACACACACTATGCCTCAGCACCCTGTGATTAATAAATACATGAATTCCAATATTGCTCTAAATTATTTAGTTAAATTTTTTTAATCAAAATGTGCAAAAGCCATTCTACTACATCAAGGTGTACCTAAATATGAATGGTCCCTATCACTAATGTCCTACCTCTCCATGCCAAACCAGGCTTCATCTGAACTTGGAAAGTGAAAGGATATCAGGCACACAGTTTGCAATTAAAACCTTGTCTGGGAATGATGTGTAGAAAAGGCTGCTGATCCCCCGCAGGAGGTCTCCCCCTCAATGTACAGTACAGACCAAAAGTTTGGACACACCTTCTCATTCAAAGATTTTTCTGTATTTTCATGACTATGAAAATTGTAGAATCACACTGACGGCATCAAAACTATGAATTAACATGTGGAATTATACATTACACTTTACAAAAAAGTGTGAAACAACTGAAAATATGTCTTATATTCTAGGTTCTTCAAAGTAGCCACCTATATAACTCCACATGTGTTAATTCATAGTTTTGATGCCTTCAGTGTGAATGTACAATTTTCATAGTCATGAAAATACAGAAAAATCTTTGAATGAGAAGGTGTGTCCAAACTTTTGGTCTGTATTGTATATTGCAAAAAATGGAAAAGTAGGGCCCACACACATTAGATAATTAAATCAAGGTATAGGTGCCCAAATACTCTACATGTCCAATGTATAAACAAATACATACCTTGTTCAAGTGAGGCCTGATTTGGCACATATAGAGGTAGGACATGAGAGGCAGCAAGAACTGTGTCATATTGTTTCCCATTATCATTAATTTACCAATTGCCATCTTATTGATTCTGCACCTTGTTTTGCTGAACTTAAATATAGTTAATAAATAACTTGTTTTATTGTACAGCTAAGTCTGCGTTTTCTGTGCAGCTGCATTCTCATACCTGTTTAGACTTACACTAGTTGGCAGAATGAAGCACTGGACAGAGATGACTGTCCAGTCGGGCACAGAGACAACAGGGGAGTCTACCCCTGAGAGCTATTCTCAGCAATATACCAAAGTTTACCAGTGGTAACAACCAATTAAGAACTGGATTAAAGTGTGTATTGTGGATGCATTTAATGTACCTGTCTTATAGGCAGACATAGCTCTGCTGGCCTTAAATAGAGAGGCCAAGCAGATGGATTGATGTTCTGCAAGCAGGAAGACCATGACATGGTGAATAAAGTAGTAAAGATTTTGGAGGATAAGCATGAATGACTTGGGTAACTTACGTATTCGCTGCTTCCGTTGAGTCCAGATGGAAGGGGAGACCGTCACATAATTTGTGAATACACTACAATAAATATTGATTCATAAATACTGAGGGCAAGTATGAGGGTGTGGTGCTGAAAGACCAGCTGGTAGCAGACTTAAGGCATATGTTTCTTAGGCAGGCCCCCCCAAAAAAAATGCTTACTCCAGAACCCTACTATGAATTTCTTCAAAATTGGGGCTGAAGCAAGGGTTCCAAAAAAGAGATCACAACTGTGGCTGGCACTGAGTCAAACTGCATGAGGAGACGCAAGAGAGTCATAGAGACTTATTAAATATAAAGAAGACTAAAGAAGCTGCTGGAGAATCAGACTCAGTATGCAGATACGAGTAACGAGTAAGTGTACAGCGTGCCAAGAAGGGAAGATCCACAGCCTAGGCACCGCCAGTTTAGGTCTAGGCAACAGAGGGAGAGATGCTAAACTGGTGTTAGGTTTGTGGAGGAATGGGGCATATGTTAAGGGATTACCTGACTTTAAACGACAAAGCAAAACTTTGACAAAGATCGCTGCGGTGATCGAAAAGCATTATTTTTTCCTTTGTCTATTGAGTGCTGTCCTGGAGCGTCTCAATGTTTTTATCATGCAATAATTTAAGAATTTATCATTTTATTCTCAAGGAGCTGGAACATCATCCATTTTTTTCTATTGTCTTCTGCATCTCTTCAGGATGGATTACCCTGCACCGGTTTCCAACTGGCTATATTTTCCTAAACATTGTCGTGCATTCATTTGCATTATGCTGTAATATAATAGTTGCATCGATGGATATTTGTCCATGCGAGCTGTGTCATTGGAAAAGCTGCTATGTAGCCCCAGTCTTACAGTAAAGATGTCACTTGCTTTTTTAGGTTTTTCAGCAAACTATGTGCTGGTATTAATCATGCACGTTCTCATTGTATCTGCTTGTAATTCCACCTTCTTGATTATCTGACATTGAAAGATACAGTTGATCACTGGAGCTCTTACATCAGTTGTAGAAACTAGAAACCAAAGGATATAATCAAGAAGTAGCCTTTAGTAGAAGGCAAAAATTGTCTGGAGTATTTTAGGGAAGAAAATATAATAGACATCTAATTCTGATTTTGTGTCAAAGCCTTTTTCAAACATGATGTTTGCCTTTTACCCATCACTTTAGCTTCAGCTCCCAGCTGCTTCTAGACCTATAACCTAATGAAAACAGATGCTGTTCAGTATTCAGAAATGTAAATCTGATCAACTCTGTACCAGTTTCTGTTAACGCAAACCCCCCATTGACTGCTTCCAGGACATTATGTTTATTTTTTACTGGTAAGTTAAGACTTGATTCCATGGTAATGTTTTTTGGGGTTTTGTATAAATACAGTTAGTTCTCTGCATATGTCCATCTATGTTTCCATTTGTCTGCTACATTTAGAACAAACAACAGAACATAAGAATGCAATTTGCATCCTGTGCAATAAATGGAAGTAGAGGAACTCTGTTAATTTCTATGGGGTCCATCTTCTTTCCCTTTGTTCTCATTTTTTGAATGGAAAAAAAGTTCCACATGCAGAATTTTTTCTTTTCATAAAAATAAACCAACAACGGAAACCAGACAGACCCCATATAAATCAAAGTGGTTCCTCTGCTTCCTGTTGAAACAGGAACGCTCAGGATGCTGATTCCATTTATTTGTTCCTTTTAAAAACCATAAATGGATATATGAAGAGTATCTACTTGCAAGAAGCACAGGGTGTTTTTTTGTAGTAATTTGTTTCCTCCAAGGCCACATGCACACATTGAGTATTTGGTGAGTTTTTTATCTCAGTATTATCTCTGTAGTTTTAATTCCAAAACCAGGCGTGGATGATACATACAGAAATGGTGATACGTTTCTAATATACCTTTCCTCCAATTGTTCCACTCCTGGTTTTGGCTCACAAATAATGAGGTAAAAAAAACTCACCAAATACTCAACGTGTGCATGTGGCCTAAGGCTAGTTTCACACTAGCTTTCAACAAGGCAGCGGAGGGCTGCATACTTCCTCCATTAAGCCCCGCCCACTGCCGCACTTCTGTTTTGACGCAGCGCCGAATGCAACATGTTGCATTTTGTTGCGGTCGGCGCAGAGTCAAAATGACGCATGCGGACGCATCCGCATACATCCGCATAGCCTATTTACCCAATGTAAAAGATTAGGTATGCAGGACGCATGCAGATGTAGGCGGAGCTGAACGGAAGACGTGCGGCAGTGGGCAGGGCTAAACGGAGGAAGTACCCAGCCCTCCGCAGCCCTGCCGAACGCTAGTGTGAAACTAGCCTAAGTGTACATACTCACTGGCGACGAAAACGTCCGACGCTCCCATGTAAAATCCCAGCTCTGGCGCCGGCACTCGGGAATGGAGTGCGCAGCTGCATGTATTTCTATGCAGCCACGCACTCCACTCCCGAGTGCTGGCGCCAGAGCTGGGATTTTACATGCGAGTGTCGGACGTTTTCGTCGCCAGTGAGTATGTACCCTTAGAGTGAATATCGGACACTAAGGTTACTATGTGATCGAGAAAGTTCTGGCACTAGAATACATACAAAGAGGGTTATTTCAGTAATAATATCTTCTCCCAGGTTGTAGCGCTTATCTTGTAGATCCAGCCACAAAAAATTTAATTTGCAATTAACTTTCTTTTTACAAACCTAATGAACTAATTTAACCTAGAGTGCTTAAACACGTACAAGATCACATTTCCCTTATGCTTCATAACAGCAGCAATAGGAAGAAGTCTTAAATCAACACTCCAGCGTTTTTATTTCTTTCACCACTGAAGTGATATTGATAGTTCCCTGACTCAAGTAGTTTACTTACCAGCTGCCGCCTTCTGCTCCTCTTGCACAGCTCAGGCCCTGATAGGCCATCTTATTACAGCAGCCTCTGACTGACTGGAAGTCAGAAATAACGGTCACAAGCTCTCAGTGTATGTCAGAATAAGGGCTCATACCCACTTGCGAGAAATACGGACGATTGCAATCCGATTGCACTCAGACCATTGTTATTCAATAGGTGACATCTCATCTGCGATATTTTTCTCAGCTGAAATCGAACTGAGAAAAAATCGCAGCATGCTGCGTATTGCTGCGTATCTCGGACGAGACTCGCCAATGCAAGTCAAAGGGTGCGAGAAAAACAACGCACAGCACTCGCACCATTCGAGTGCTGTCCGATTTTTACGCACAGGTATCCTTAAAAAGCTAGCAATTAATATGCGGCTATACAGTAAAATCACACTGACATGTTATAATATAAAAGATAGAATAGATATATACACATAGAATTGGTGTCTATATATACACTGTGTTACAAATTATTATGCAAATAATATTTTCTCTGATTTTCCCAAATTACCTATATGAATTGCAGTCATTGTAATTTTCCAGTCAAATAACTATTAGAGTACAATTGAAAGTTTTTTGTACAAACTGCCTATGATAACAGTATATTTAAAAAAAAATAAAACACTCAAACTGCACTCAAAATGCATGTTCCAAATTGTCATGCACAGCAGAGTTTTCAACCTTTTCATTTTAATAAAGAACAAAAAAATGGTAATTTTTGAAATTATAAGCATTAGCAGGTTATCACAAACTAAAATCAAACAGTTTTCAACTCAAAACTTTATTCTAGGTGATGTTACATTTGCACATAGGACCCCTTGTTCGAAAGGAGCTTCTGAACTCTCTCGTCCATGGAATTTGTCAGGTTTTGGATGGTTTCTGCTTCAATTGTCAGAATACCCTCCCAGAGCTGTTGCTTAGATGTGAACTGCCTCCCGCCATCATAGACACTCCTTTTGATGATGCTCCAGAGGTTCCCAATGGGGTTGATGTCAGGGGAGCATGGGGGCCACACCATAAGATTGTCTCCTTTTATGCCTATAGCAGCCAGAGATGCAGATGTGTTATGTGCAGCATGAGACGGTGCATTATCATGCATGAAAATGATTTTGCTGCGGAATGCACAGTTCTTCTTCTTGAACCATGGCAGGAAGTGCTGTTTGAGAAACTCAACATACACTATGGAGTTCATCTTTACCCTTTCAGGGATCCTAAAGGGGCCGACAATCTCTCTCCCCATGATTCCAGCCCAAAACATTACTCCACCTCCTCCTTGTTGGCGCCGTAGCCATGTTTGCATGGGGTGTCCATCAACCAGCCATCCTCCACTCCATCCATCTGGACCATCGAACGTTGCACGGCACTCATCGGTAAACAAAACAGTTTTGAAGTCAGTCTTCATCTATTGTTTGGCCCACTGGAGCCGTTTCTGCTTGTGTGCAGTGGATAGAGGAGGTTGACAGGATGGCTTATGCCCAGCTGCAAACCTCTGACGGAACCTGCATCTTGTTGTTCAGGGGACGTTGGAGGCACCAGCAGCTTCAAAAACTTGTCTGCTGCTATGACAAGGCTTTTTTGTCGCTGCTCTTTTAACCTGACGTAATTGCCTGTAGGAAAGAGTCCTCAATTTTCCCTTATCAGCACGCACAAGTGTGTACTGTGAATCAGCTACATACTTCTTGATTGTGCGATGATCACGATGAAGTGTCTTGGCATTGTTGATTGTAGTCATGCCTTGACCTAAACACTCCACAATTTGTTGCTTCTCAGCAGCCGACACATTCTTTTTCTTTCCCATTTTGGCAGAAAATGTAAGCTGCTTAATAATGTGGGACAGCCTTCTTAAGTAGTCTTCCCTTTCATTGGACACACCTTCCAAACTAATTAGCACAGGTGTCTGCAATTGCTTACAGTGATATAAAGAGCCCTGACACACATCACCATCAATGAGTTTAACTGCCAAACAATAAAATTCTTACCTTATCACTCCTAAACAATTTTCGCATAATAATTTGGAACACAGTGTATATATATATACAGTCATGGACAAAAGTTTTGGGAATGACACAAATATTAATTTTTACAAAGTCTACTGCTTCACTTTTTCTAATGGCAATTTGAATATACTCCAGAATGTTATAAAGAGTGATCAGCTTAACAGCAATTACTTGCAAAGTCAATTTTTTCCTAGAAAATGAACTTTATCCCCCAAAACACATTTCAACATCATTGCAGCCCTGCCTTAAAAGGACCAGCTAACCTCTTTTCAGTGATTGCTCCATTAACACAGGTGTAGGTGTTGATGAGGACATGGCTGGAGATCAATCTGTCATGATTAAGTAAGAATGACACCACTGGACACCTTAAAAGGAGGCTGGTGCTTGGCATCATTGTTTCTCTTCTGTTAACCATGGTTATCTTTAAAGAAACACATGCAGTCATCATTGCAATGCACAAAAATGGCCTAACAGGGAAGAGTATCGCAGCTAGAAAGATTGCACCTCAGTCAACAATCTATCGCATCATCAAGAACTTCAAGGAGAGAGGTTCCATTGTTGCCAAAAAGACTCCAGGGCGCCCAAGAAAGACCAGCAAGCGACAGGACCGTCTCTTAAACGTGTTTCAGCTGCGGGATCTGGCTACCAGCAGTGCAGAGCTTGCTCAGGAATGGCAGCAGGCAGGTGTGAGTGCATCTGCACGCACTGTGAGGCGGTAACTCTTGGAGCAAGGCCTGGTCTCAAGGAGGGCAGCAAAGAAGCCACTTCTCTCCAGAAAAAACATCATGGACAGACTGATATTCTGCAAAAGATACAGGCAGTGGACTGCTGAGGACTGGGGTAAAGTTATTTTCTCTGATGAATCCCCTTTTCGATTGTTTGGGACATCAGGAAAACGCCTCATTCGGAGAAGACAAGGTGAGCGCTACCACCAGTCTTGTCTCATGCCAACTGTTAAGCATCCTGAAACCATTCATGTGTGGGGTTGCTTCTCAGCCAAGGGAATCGGCACTCTCACAGTCTTGCCTAAAAACACAGCCATGAATAAAGAATGGTACCAGAATGTCCTCCAAGAGCAACTTCTCCCAACCCTCCAAGAGCAGTTTGGCGATCAACAATGCCTTTTCCAGCATGATGGAGCACCTTGCCATAAAGCAAAGGTGATAACTAAATGGCTCAGGGAACAAAACATAGAGATTTTGGGTCCATGGCCTGGAAACTCCCCAGATCTTAATCCCATTGAGAACTTGTGGTCAATCATCAAGAGACGGATGGACAAACAAAAACCTAAAAATTCTGACAAAATGAAAGCATTGATTGTGCAAGAATGGACTGCTATCAGTCAGGATTTGGTCCAGAAGTTGATTGAGAGCATGCCAGGGAGAATTGCAGAGGTCCTGAAGAAGAAGGGTCAACACTGCAAATATTGACTTGCTGCATTAACTCATTCTAACTGTCAATATAAGCTTTTGTTACTCATATGTTTGCAATTATATTTCTGTCTGTGATAAAAAACATCTGTCAAACACACATAAAAACCAGAGGCAGCAGATCATGTGAAAATATAATATTTGTGTCATTCTCAAAACTTTTGGCCATGACTGTATATATTAATATATATATATATATGTCATTGACACACACATATACAGTATATTTATATATTTATTAGTGATGGGCAGGCACTAAAATGCTCAGGTGCTCGTTGCTCAGGTTGAGCAAATTGGAATACTCAGGTACTCGGACACAACAACGAGCCCAACGTAAGTCTATGGGAGACTCGAGCATTTTTACCGCGATCCCCCTGGGAGTCCTTTTAAGGTTTAAAAACGTCTGAAAATGATGGAAACACTGCTCAAATCATATGGGAACATTATGGCAGCTGCCTGGAAGCATTTCTGACTCCTAGGTCACAATTCTAAACAATATTGTCAGAGTTTTACACCCTTTTTACAGTCACAAAAAAAAAACCTACTAAAACGAAACCAAAATGGATTTTGCTGGGAAATATGTTAAGGAACATCCTTTCCAGGTTAATGACTTTTATCTAAGCCAAAATAATTAACCCAAAACAAAAATGTTCCTCCACCACTTGGGCTATGTTCACACACAGTGTTTTTGAGGCGTTTTGCTACTTTAGCATTGCTTTCAACCAATACAAATGCACTCACTGGGAAATGTCATTGTAACATTCAACAACCCCAACTGGCCATGTGGTGTGTGACACATAAGCAGACACATCTTGTTTCATTTATGAAGGAGGGACTCCTAAAGTCACAGAGCCTATTTTTACAGGGGCATCAGGCAGCATTAATCTGCTTAAAGGGCCATTATTAAACAGTGGGTCTCCTATGCTGTTATTGCCTATGCAATGAGTGGATGGGCTGCCAAGAATTGTGACGCACCCCAATACCCCTTTCATGAGAGGTACAGGAGGGCTGCCTGAAAAAATATTGCATTGAATGCAAGGCCTGGCTTGCCCCAAAGTTACATGCACTCCAATAAGCTTTTCAAGCCACATACTGAATGGCCACAGGAGAATCCACTTCACATTATTCATTTCGTACTCCCAAACTCTTTTCTTATGCATTGATTGCAAAGCCTGACCTGCTACCAAGTCATATGCACCCCAATAAGCCTTTGAACCCAGGTACTGATGGGCACAGGAAAATGCACTTCACATTATTCATTTTGTACTCCCATAATCTTTTTTAATGCATTGACAGCAAGGCCTGCACTACTGCCAAGTCATATGCACCACAATAAGCCTTTGAACCCAGGTATTGGATGGGCACAGGAAAATCCACTTCACATTATTCATTTTGTACTACCATTCTGTTTGCTTATGCATTGACTGCCAGGGCCTGCACTGCTACCAAGTCATATGCACCCTAATAACCCCAATCCCCCTTGGAAGAAACATGGAGGAGGGCCTCTTAAAAAAATGTCCCATTAAAAAGGAACCGGTCTCCTAGACTTGTAATGCCCATACACTAGATGTATGGACTGGCAAATATTTCCCTGTGGGGTACACCTCAATTTTTTTCTGAACAATTATTTTACGCCCAGCATAACCACCAACCCTTGTTAATAATTAGACACTGGCTGTAGCAGCACGGAGCACGTTAACCCTGTTGATCAAGTGGCGGTGGATGATGAAACGTGGATGAAGGCCTCATTAAAAAATAGGCCCAATGTAAAGGAGTGGGTCTCCTAGATTTGTAATGCCCATACACTAAGTGTATGGGCTGGTAAACATTTCCCCTTGGGGGGGGAACATATTTTTTTAAATTTGGTGACGGGCATCAAAACACTCTTGCCAAAAAATAGAGTGGCCGGAGCATGACAGAATACGTTCACCCTGGTGTTAGAGTGGGGGTGGACAGTGAGGATGATGAAAAGGAGGAGGAGGACACCAAATAGCCAAAATCAGGAAGTGTATACCCATGTGTGGATATAAAGAGGTGCATGGGAATACACCTCCCAAAAAGACACTACATTGGAGTTTATGTTTCGGTGTCATCATTTGGTGGTGTCGAGAAGTCTGGCCCAACCGATCTCTTGTTCATTTTTATTAGAGACAGCCTGTCTGCATTTTCCATTGAAAGGTGAATACGCTAATCTGTAATAATTCCACCAGCGGCACTAAAAACCTGCTCTGACAAAACGCTAGCGGCAAGGCAGGCCAGGACCTCCAAGGCGTAGAGAGCCAGTTCACGCCACATGTCCAGCTTGGATACCCAATAATTAAAAGGCACTGAGGAAACACGGAGGACGTTGGTACGGTCAGCAGCGTACTCCCTCAGCATCTTAGAAAACATTGCGTTCCTTTTGAGATTACCCCACGCCTCAGGGCCAGGGCGATAGGAGGGTCTGAGAAAACTGTCCCAGAACTTTGCCAGTGTTCCCCTGCCTCAGCTGGATTGGAGTTGTGTCTCCTGGCCTGTCCTCCTTGGTTGGCCAGCGAACTGTTTTCTTTGCCGCAAGTGTTTTGAGATGGGAATTTATTTAATAATTCTGCAACAATGGCCCATGGTACTGCACCATTTTAGTACACCTGTCTGCCTCTAGAACAAGAGATTGAAAGTTCTCATATAGCGTGGGTCTAAAAGTGTCACTACCCTGCAATGTCTGTTACCCAAATTTAACAATACGAGGGTCAAGGAAAGGCAGCGCAACATAAAGTCAGCCATGTGTGCCAAACTGGTAACAGGCAAGCATTCTGTGTCCTCACCAACATGATGACTGACTAATGTGTCCTCCTCCTCCTCTTCCTCTTCCTCCCTGTTCTCAGGCCATCCAAGCTGAACAGACGGTATGACAGTTGTACTTGTAGTACTGTCTATAGCGCATGAAAGTAGTTCTTGTTCTTCCTCCCCCTCTTCCTCATTGTCAACTAATCCACGTTAGGATGACATGAGGATGGGCTTTAATCACCCTGTATGGTTCCTTGATTCATGTCCTCATGCTCTGCTTGCAATGCATCTTCTTTCATTGTGAGCAGAGAGCTTTTCAGAATGCAGATGAGCGGGATGGTGACGCTAATTATGGCGTCATCGCCACTCACCATCTTGGTGGTCTCCTCAAAGTTTTGGAGGATGTTACATATGTCTGACATCCATGTCCCCTCCTGAGGTCTTATGTGTGGAGTCAAACCTGGCAAATGACAGCCTTGTTGATGTTGGTATTCAACAACTGCCCGCTTCTGCTCACAAATCCTTTCAAACATATGCAGTGTAGAGTTCCAACGAGTGGGGAATCTGCAATCGCTGCTGAAGCACAGAAAGGGTGGCTGATGCTGTAGCTGAATTTCTAAAATGGACACACAGGCTGCGTACTTTCAGCAGCACATCCGACAGCTCGGGTAGCTTTTTAGAAAACGTGAACAACAAGGTTAAGCAAATTGGCCAGGCATGGTACGTGTGTCAGTTCGCCTCGCCTCATAGCCGCCAATAGGTTCCTGCCATTGTCATTCACAACCATGCCTTGCTGGAAATTCAGCGGTATCAGCCACATATCTGCCTGCTCTTTCAGAGCTGTCAACAACTCTTCAGCATTGTGTGGTTTGTCACCTAAGCAAATCAGCTAAAGCACAGCCTGTTGCCGCTTGGCTTTGGCAGTGCTGCAGTGCTTCCAGCTTGTTACTGATGTGTTCATTTCGGAGATGGAGGCTGAAGAGGAGGAGGAGGTTCAGGAGCTGCACACAGTGGGGGCAACCCTGATTGACATAGGGCCCACAATCCTTGGCGTCATGTTGTGAATGGACTTGAAATGAGTTCTGAGCAGAGGCTCCCTCTGGTGGTTACAAGCGGTACTGGACTGTCCAGTGAAGATTGTGAGGATTGGGAATCAGGTGTTACTGACTGGTCTTATATAAGGGAGTTGCCTTCCCATCAGGGTTGCCGGTGATCAATTGTTCTGGTCTCAATCCTTGATTCCTGTTTCCTTTGTAGCCTGCTGTGTCGTGTCTGCATCTCCTGCAAACAGATAAGACATTTTCTTCTTTTTGTTTTTGTGCTTGATTTTTGCATTTGTCCTGCACTTCTGTGGGGGCCTTCAGGGTCCCTCGGGGGCTTTTGCCCTCTCAGTTTTGTTCAGCCACTTATGTTTGTACATTTGCTTTTTCCAGTTTTTCAGTGGCTGCTGTTTTGATTTTTACACCAGAGAACTAATTTAGGTGGTAGAGGTCGTGTGATCTCAGTGTTTTTGAATTAGTAGAGTTGGTGCTTTTCAGGTTTTTTGGATTGCAGTAAGTGCCCTTCCTATCCTTTTTATTTAGGTAGTTTGGGCCCAACGTTGCTCATACTATTTTCTGTCTGTGTCAGTATTTCTTCTTGTCTAACCGCCATTACATGTTTGGGGGCTTTCTATGTTCTTTGGGGATCTGCTCCGGGGCAGATAGCTTTCCTCTTTCTATCTTTAGGTGTAGTTAGTTTCTCAGGCTGTGACGAGGCGTCTAGGACCAACGTAGGAACGCTCCACGGCTGCCTCTAGTTGTGGTGGTTAGTCAGGGTACTGCAATCTCATAGATTCCAACTGCTCTGGTGTATTGCCTTTTTTGCCTGCACTCCTCAGCTACCGAAACATAACAGTATCACCGGCCTAAAAATTTAAAATTGTATGGTACTCACAGAAGGGAAAAATATTGTGAAAGAAAAAAGGTTGTCAGAGTTGTCAGAGATATTTTTCTGTTTGTTGCATTTTTTTTTTTTTTCCTCTGTATCTCTGGGTGCTGGGGAGGATTTTTTCTCTCAATGGAGTTTGCACAGTTGTCTGGCCGTGTGGATCAGCTTGCCACTGAGGTTCGGAGTATTGCTACCTATCTTGCTAGGTTGCCTGTTGTGGAATCTAGGATTCCCATGCCAGATTTGTTTTTGGGGGATCGAGCCAAGTTTCTGAATTTCAAAAATAATTGTAAATTGTTTTTTGCCTTAAAATCTAAGTCCTCAGGGAACGCAGCGCAGCAGGTTCAAATTGTCATCTCTCTCCTGCGCGGCGATCCTCAGGATTGGGCTTTTTCCCTGACACCTGGGGATCCTGTTTTGAGTGATGTTGATGCATTTTTTCAGGCCTTGGGGTTATTGTACGATGAGCCTAATGTCACTGATCAAGCTGAAAAAGCCTTGTTGGCATTAAATCAGGGGCTTGATGACGCTGAGTTATACTGTCAGAGATTCCGTAGGTGGGCAGTCCTGACCAAATGGAATGACGACGCTTTGGCAGCCCTTTTTCGGAAGGGTCTGTCAGATAATGTAAAGGATGTTATGGTGGGATTCCCTGTTCCCTCTGGTCTCAATGATTCTATGTCATTAGCGATTCAAATTGACAGACGTTTGCGTGAGCGGAGAAGTATGCGTGGAATAGTGTTGCCTTGTGAACCTGCTTCTGAATCCATGCAGTGTGATAGAGTGGTTTCTGGGGCACAGCGTCATGAGTTTCGAAAGCGCAATGGGTTATGTTTCTACTGTGGTGATGCCTCTCATGCTATTTCAGTCTGCCCTAAGCGGGGAAGACGTTTTGCACGCTCAGTTGTCTTGGGTAGTGTTCAGACTAAGTTTTTATTAACTGTTACTCTGATATGCTCTCTGTCCTCATTTTCTGCTCAGGCTTTCGTTGATTCGGGAGCAGCTATTAACCTGATGGATTTTGATTTTGCTAAACGTTGTGGGTTTCCCTTGATACCCCTACGGAAGTCTATTCCCCTACTGGGGATCGATTCTACCCCTTTGGCTGAGAATAAACCTCAGTTCTCTACTCAGGTGATAATGAGGGTTGAACGTGATCATCAGGAGAGCTGCAAATTTTTGGTTCTGTATAATCTGCATGACATTATCGTACTGGGTTTCCCTTGGTTACAGTCTCATAATCCTGTTTTGGATTGGGAATCTGTGTCTGTAATCAGTTGGGGCTGCCAATGTGTTAATACCAACACTCCTGTTTTTTCTGCCTCCCCCAGGCTCAGGATATTCCTGACTTTTTGATTGATTTTTCTGATGTGTTTAGCGAAAGTAAATCTGCATCCTTGCCTCCCCATAGGAGCTATAACTGCGCTATTGAATTAGTGCCTGGTAGTAAATTCTCTAAAGGTCGCCTTTTTAACTTGTCTGTACCTGAACATGACGCTATGCGGTCTTATATCAAGGAGTCATTGGAGAAGGGTATATCAGACCATCCTCTTCACCCTTAGGTGCCGGTTTTTTCTTTGTGGCCAAAAAGGATGGTTCATTAAGGCCGTGTATTGATTATCGTCTTTTGAACAATATTACTGTGAAATATCAATATCCGTTACCCTTGATTTCTGACCTGTTTTCCAGGGTGAAAAACGCTACTTGGTTTACCAAGCTTGACCTCAGGGGGGCATATAACCTTATTCGCATTAAGCACAGGGATGAATGGAAGATGGCATTTAATACCCCTGAGGGGCATTTTGAGTACCTTGTGATGCCCTTTGGGCTCACTAATGCTCCTTCTGTCTTCCAGTCCTTCATGAATGACATTTTCAGGGATTTTGTGGATAAATTTCTGATTGTTTATTTGGATGATATCTTGATTTTTTCCAATGACTGGGACTCTCATGTGAAACATGTTTGAACTGTATTCCAGATTTTGAGAGAGAATGCTCTGTATGTGAAGGGATCAAAGTGTCTTTTTGGCGTACAGAGGATCTCATTTTTGGGATTCATTTTGTCCCATCTGTTATTGAAATGGACCCGGTCAAGGTTCAGGCCATCTGTGATTGGGTCCAACCTACTTTATTAAAGGCTCTTCAAAGATTTTTGGGTTTTGCCAATTTTTATCGTAAATTTATTGGTAATTTCTCGGTTATTGTTAAACCATTAACTGATTTGACCAAAAAGGGTTCTGATGTGGTGAATTGGCCTCCTGAGGCAGTCTCTGCATTTCAGGAACTTAAGCAGAGATTCACTTCTGCTCCTGTTCTACGGCAGCCTGATGTTTCTCTGCCATTTCAGGTGGAGGTTGATGCCTCTGAAATTGGGGCAGGTGCCGTTTTGTCCCAAAGAGATCCAGAAACCTCTAAAAGTAACCCTTGTGCCTTTTTCTCTCGAAAATTTTCTCCTACTGAACGTAATTATGACGTGGGTAATCGGGAGTTATTGGCCATGAAGTGGGCTTTTGAAGAGTGGAGACATTGGCTGGAGGGAGCCAAACATCAGGTGGTGGTCCTTACGGACCATAAGAATCTGGTTTATCTGGAATCTGCCAAGCGACTTAATCCTAGACAGGCCAGGTGGGCCTTGTTTTTCACACGTTTTAATTTTGTGGTTTCCTTTCTTCCTGGCACCAAGAATGTTAAGGCGGATGCCCTCTCGAGGAGTTTCCTTGCGGACTCTCCTGAGTTATCTGATCCTTCTGTTATTTTGAAAGAAGGTGTAGTTCTTTCCGCCATCTCGCCCAATTTGAGACTGGCTCTGGAGGGGTGTCAGGAGGATAGGCCCGAGCGCTGCCCTGTTGGGAAATTGTTTGTCCCGGACCAGTGGAAAAAGAGTGTGATGTCTGAGATTCATTGTTCCGCGTTGGCCGGTCATCCCGGAATTTTTGGTACCAGAGACTTGGTTAGTCGGTCCTTTTGGTGGCCTACCTTGTCTCGTGATGTCAGGGAATTTGTGCAGTCCTGCGGAACTTGCTCTCGCTCCAAGCCTTGCTCTCGCTCTAGTGGTTTGTTGATGCCATTGCCTGTGCCCAAGAGACCATGGACCCATATCTCTATGGATTTCATTTCCGACCTCCCTGTTTCTCAGAGAATGACCGTCATCTGGGTGATTTGTGATAGGTTTTCCAAGATGATACATCTTGTGCCATTACCTAAGTTGCCTTCCTCCTCTGAATTGGTGCCTTTGTTCCTTCAGCACGTGGTTCGTTTACACGGCATTCCTGAGAACATTGTGTCTGACAGAGGAGTCCAGTTTGTTTCCAGATTTTGGAGGACCTTTTGTTCTAAACTTGGTGTTCAATTGTCTTTCTCCTCTGCGTTTCATCCTCAGACCAATGGTCAAACTGAGAGAACAAACCAGACATTGGAGACTTATCTAAGATGCTTTGTGTCTGCTGATCAGGGTGCCTGGGTCTCTTTTTTGCCTTTGGCTGAGTTTGCTCTTAATAATAGGGCTAGCTCTGCCACTTTGATGTCTCCATTTTTCTGTAATTCTGGGTTTCACCCTCGATTTTCTTCAGGACAGACGGAGGCTTCTGTCTGTCCAGGTGTTGACTCTGTTGTGGAGCGTATGCAACAGATTTGGGACCAGGTAGTGGAGAGGTTGTCCCTCTCTCAGGAGAGGGCCCAGCGGTTTGCTAACCGGCATAGGACTGATGGTCCTCGGTTTAAAGTGGGGGACTTGGTCTGGTTGTCCTCAAAAAATATTCCTATGAGAGTGGCATCTCCTAAATTTAAGCCTAGGTTCATTGGACCTTATAAGATCATGGAGATTCTTAATCCTGTTTCTTTTCGTTTGCTTCTTCCAGGGACATTTAAGATCCATAACGTGTTCCACAAGTCCTTGTTGAAGAGGTTTGTTGAGCCAGTGGTTCCTACTGCTTTGCCTCCTGACCCTGTTCTGGTTGAGGGCAATATGGAGTTTGTGGTTGAGAAAATATTGAATTCTCGTTTTTCTAGACGGAAACTCCAGTATTTGGTTAAGTGGAGAGGTTATGGTCAGGAAGAGAATTCTTGGGTGTTTGCTTCGGACATCCATGCTAGTAGACTCATCCGTGCGTATCATAGAACTCATCCTGACCGACCTGGTTGCTCAAGTGAGGGTTCGGTGACCCCTCCTCAAGGGGGGGGGTACTGTTGTGAATGGACTTGAAATGAGTTCTGAGCAGAGGCTCCCTCTGGTGGTTACAAGCGGTACTGGACTGTCCAGTGAAGATTGTGAGGATTGGGAATCAGCTGTTACTGACTGGTCTTATATAAGGGAGTCGCCTTCCCATCAGGGTTGCCGGTGATCAATTGTTCTGGTCTCAATCCTTGATTCCTGTTTCCTTTGTAGCCTGCTGTGTCATGTCTGCATCTCCTGCTAACAGATAAGACATTTTCTTCTTTTTGTTTTTGTGCTTGATTTTTGCATTTTGTCCTGCACTTCTGTGGGGGCCTTCAGGGTCCCCTCCGGGGGCTTTTGCCCTCTCAGTTTTGTTCAGCCACTTATGTTTGTACATTTGCTTTTTCCAGTTTTTTCAGTGGCTGCTGTTTTGATTTTGTTACACCAGAGAACTAATTTAGGCGGTAGAGGTCGTGTGATCTCAGGTGTTTTGAAATTAGTAGAGTTGGTGCTTTTCAGGGTTTTTTGGGATTGCAGTAAGTGCCCTTCCTATCCTTTTCTATTTAGGTAGTTTGGGCCCCAACGTTTGCTCATACTATTTTCTGTCTGTGTCAGTATTTCTTCTTGTCTAACCGCCATTACATGTTTGGGGGCTTTCTATGTTCTTTGGGGATCTGCTCCGGGGCAGATAGCTTTCCTCTTTCTATCTTTAGGTGTAGTTAGTTTCTCAGGCTGTGACGAGGCGTCTAGGACCAACGTAGGAACGCTCCACGGCTGCCTCTAGTTGTGGTGGTTAGTCAGGGTACTGCAATCTCATAGATTCCAACTGCTCTGGTGTATTGCCTTTTTTACCTGCACTCCTCAGCTACCGAAACATAACAGCGTCAGGAGGATGTGTTCCATCCCAAGGTGTTGTGAATGGGTTTGAGATGAGTTCTGAGCAGAGGCTCCCTCTGGTGGTTACAAGCGGTACTAGTGAGGACTGGGAATCAGGTGTTACTGATTGGTCTTATTTAAGGGAATCATTTTCCCATCAGGGTTGCCGGTGATCAATTGTTCTGGTCTGAATCCTTCTTTCCAGTTTCCCTTGTAGCCTGCTGTGTCGTGTCTGCATCTCCTGCTATCAGATAAGACAATTTCTTAGTTTGTGTTTTTGCTATATTTTTGCATTTGGTCCTGCACTTCTGTGGGGGCCTTCTGGGTCCCCTCCGGGGGCTTTTGCCCTCTCAGTTTAGTCCAGCCACTGTGTTTTGTACTTTTGCTTTTTCCAGTTTTTTCAGTGGCTGCTGTTTTTGTTACACCAGAGAACTAATTTAGGTGGTAGAGGTCGTGTGGTCTCAGGTGATTTTGAGATTGGTGGAGTTGGTGTTTTTCGGGGTTTTCTGGGATTGCAGTGAGTGCCCTTCCTGTCCTTTTCTATTTGGATGGTTTGGGCCCCGGCGTTTGCTCGTGCTGTTTTCTTTCTGTGTCAGTATTTCCTCTTGTCTAACCGCCATTACATGTTTGGGGGCTTTCTATTATCTTTGGGGTTCTGCTCCGGGGCAGATAGCTTTCCTATTTCTATCTTTAGGTGTAGTTAGTTTCTCAGGCTGTGACGAGGCGTCTAGGACCAACGTAGGAACGCTCCACGGCTGCCTCTAGTTGTGGTGGTTAGTCAGGGTACTGCAATCTCTTAGATTCACAACTGCTCTGGTGTATTTCCTTTTTTACCTGCACTCCTCAGCTACCGTAACATAACAGTATCACCGGCCATAAAAATTGTATGGTACTCACAGAAGGGAAAAAATATTTTGAAGGAAGAAAAGTTGTCAGAGATATTTTTCTGTTTGTTGCATTTTTTTTTTTTTTTTTCCCTCTGTATCTCTGGGTGCTGGGGAGGATCTTTTCTCCCAATGGAGTTTGCACAGTTGTCTGGCCGTGTGGATCAGCTTGCCACTGAGGTTCAGAGTATTGCTGCATATCTTGCTAGGTTGCCTGTTGTGGAACCTAGGATTCTCATGCCAGATTTGTTTTTTAGGGGATCGAGCTAAGTTTCAGAATTTCAAAAATAATTGTAAATTGTTTTTTGCCTTAAAATCTAAGTCCTCAGGAAACGCAGCGCAGCAGGTTCAAATTATCATCTCTCTCCTGCGCGGCGATCCTCAGGATTGGGCTTTTTCCCTGATACCTGGGGATCCTGTTTTGAGTGATGTTGATGCATTTTTTCAGGCTTTGGGGTTATTGTACGATGAGCCTAATGTCACTGATCAAGCTGAAAAAGCCTTGTTGGCATTAAATCAGGGGCTTGATGACGCTGAGTTATACTGTCAGAGATTCCGTAGGTGGGCAGTCCTGACCAAATGGAATGACGACGCTTTGGCGGCCCTTTTCCGGAAGGGTCTGTCGGATAATGTAAAGGATGTTATGGTGGGATTCCCTGTCCCCTCTGGTCTCAATGATTCTATGTCATTGGCGATTCAAATTGACAGACGTTTGCGTGAGCGGAGAAGTATGCGTGGAGTGGTGTTGCCTTGTGAGCCAGCTGCTGAGCCCATGCAGTGTGATGGAGTGGTGTCTGGGGCACAGCGTCATGAGTTTCGAAAGCGCAATGGGTTATGTTTCTACTGTGGTGATGCCTCTCATGCTATTTCAGTCTGCCCTAAGCGGGGAAGACATTTTGCACGCTCAGTTGTCTTGGGTAGTGTTCAGACTAAGTTTTTATTAACTGTCACTCTGATATGCTCTCTGTCCTCATTTTCTGCTCAGGCTTTCGTTGATTCTGGAGCAGCTATTAACCTGATGGATTATGATTTTGCTAAGCGTTGTGGATTTCCCTTGATACCCCTACAGAAGTCTATTCCCCTACTGGGGATCGATTCTACCCTTTGGCTGAGAATAAACCTCAGTTTTCTACTCAGGTGATAATGAGGGTTGAACCTGATCACCAGGAGTGCTGCAAATTTTTGGTTCTATATAATCTGCATGACATTATAGTGCTGGGTTTCCCTTGGTTACAGTCTCATAATCCTGTTTTGGATTGGAAATCGGTGTCTGTAACCAGTTGGGGCTGCCAATGTGTTAATACCAACACTCCTGTTTTTTCTGCCTCCCCCCAGGCTGAGGATGTTCCTGACTTTTTGTTTGGATTTTTCTGATGTGTTTAGCGAAAGTAAATCTGCATCCTTACCTCCCCATAGGGCTATGACGCGCTATTGAATTGTGCCAGGTAGTAAATTCCCTAAGGGTCGCCTTTTTAAACTTGTCTGTACCTGACATGACGTATGCGGTTTATATCAAGGAATCATTGGAGAAGGGTCATATCAGACCATCCTCTTCACCCTTAGGTGCGGTTTTTCTTTGTGGCCAAAAAAAGATGGTTCATTAAGGCGTGTATTGATTATGTCTCTTGAACAATATTACTGTGAAATTCAATACCGTTACCTTGATTTCTGACCTGTTTTCCAGGGTGAAAACGCTACTTGGTTTACCAGCTTGACCTCATGGGGGCGTATAACTTATTGCATTAAGAGGGGATGAATGGAAGACGGCATTTAACACCCTGAAGGGCATTTGAGTACCTTGTGATGCCCTTTGGGCTCACTAATGCTCCTTCGTCTTCCGTCTTTGAATGACATTTTCAGGGTTTTGTGGAAAGTTTCTGATTGTTTATTTGGATGATATCTGATTTTTTCTAATGATGGGACTTCATGTGAAAACAAGTTTCGAACTGTATTCCGATTTTGAGAGAGAATGCTTGTATGTGAAGGGATCAAAGTGTCTTTTTGGGTACAGAAGATTCATTTCTGGGATTCATTTGTCCCATCTGTTATTGAAATGGACCGGTCAAGGTTCAGGCCATCTGTGATTGGGTCCACCTACTTCATTAAAGGCTCTTCAGAGATTTTTTGGGTTTTTGCCAATTTTTATCGAAATTTTGGAATTTCTCTGTTATTGTTAAACCATAACTGATTTGACCAGAAGGGTTCTGATGTGGTGAATTTGGCCTCCTGAGGCAGTCTCTGCGTTTCAGGAACTTAAGCAGGATTCCTTTGTTCCTGTTTACGGCAGCCTGATGTTTCTCTGCCATTTCGGTGGAGGTTGATGCCTCTGAAATTGGGGCAGGTGCCGTTTTGTCCCAAAAAGATCCAGAGACCTCTAAAAGTACCCTTGTGCTTTTTCTCTCGAAAATTTTTCCTACTCAACGTAATTATGACGTGGGTTATCGGGAGTTATTGGCCATGAAGTGGGCTTTTGAAGAGTGGAGACATGGCTGGAGGAGCCCAAACATCAGGTGGGTGGTCCTTACGGACCATAAGAATTGGTCTATCTGGAATCTGCCAAGCGGACTCAATCTAGACAGGCCAGGTGGGCCTTGTTTTTCACATGTTTTAATTTTGTGGTTTCCTTTCTTCCTGGCACTAAGAATGTTAAGGCGGATGCCCTCTCGAGGAGTTTCCTTGCGGATCTCCTGAGCTATTGAATCCCTCTGTTATTTTGAAGGAGGTGTGTAGTTTCTTTCGCCATCTCGCCCAATTTGAGACTTGCTCTGGAGGGGTGTCAGGAGGTAGGCCCGAGCGCTGCCTGTTGGAAAATTGTTGTCCGGACCAATGGAAAAGAGTGTGATGTCTGAGATTCATTGTTCCGCATTGGCTGGGCATCCGGAATTTTTGGTACCAGAGACTTGGTTAGTCGGTCTTTTGGTGGCCTACCTTGTCTCGGATGTCAGGAATTTGTGCAGTCCGTGGGACTTGTCTCGCTCCAAGCCTTGCTCTCGTCTAGTGGTTTGTTTGCATTGCCTGTGCCAAGAGACCTTGGACCCATATCTCTATGGATTTCATTTCCGATTTCTGTTTCTCAGAGAATGACCACCATCTGGGTTAATTTGTGATAGGTTTTCCAAAATGATTACTCTTGTGCATTACCTAAGTTGCCTTCCTCTCTGAATTGGTTGCCGTTGTTCTTCAGCACGGGTTCGTTTACACGGCATTCCTGAGAACATTGTGTTGACAGAGGAGTCCAGTTTGTTTCCAGATTTTGGAGGACTTTTTGTTCTAAATGGGTGTTCATTGTCTTTCTCCTCGGCGTTTATCCTCAGACCAATGGTCAAAATGAGAGAACAAACAGACATTGGAGATTATCTAAGATGCTTTGTGTCTGCTGATCAGGATGACTGGTCTTTTTTTGCCTTTGGCTGAGTTTGCTTTAATAATGGGCTAGCTCTGCCACTTTGTGTCTCCGTTTTTCTGTAATTTGGGTTTCACCCTCGATTTTCTTCGGGACAGAGGGGCTTCTGTCTGTCAGGTGTTGACTCTGTTGTTGGGGTATGCAGCAGATTTTGGGGACCAGGTAGTGGAGAGGTTGTCCCTCTCTCAGGAGAAGGCCCAGCGGTTTGCTAACCGGCATAGGACTGATGGTCCTCAGTTTAAAGTGGGGGACTTGGTTGGTTGTCCTCAAAGAATATTCTATGAGAGTAGCATCTCCTAATTTAAGCCTAGGTCTTGGACCTTATAAGATCTGGAGATTATTAATCTGTTTCTTTTCGTTTGCTTTTCCAGGGACATTTAAGATCCATAACGTGTTTCCACAAGTCCTTGTGAGAGGGTTTGTTGAGCAGTGGTTCCTGCTGCTGTGCCTCCCGACCCTGTTTTGGTGAGGGCAATCTGGAGTATGTGGTTGAGAAAATATTGGATTCTCGTTTTTCTAGACGAAGACTCAGTATTTGGTTAAATGGAGAGGTTATGGTCAGGAAGATAATTCTTGGGTGTTTGCTTCGGACATCCATGTAGGAGACTTATCCGTGCGTATCATAGAATCATTGACCGACCTGGTTGCTCAAATGAGGGTTTCGGTGACCCCTCCTCAGGGGGGGGTACTGTTGTGAATGGGTTTGAGATGGTTCTGAGCGAGGCTCCTCTGGTGGTTACAAGCGGTACTAGTGAGGGACTGGGAATCAGGTGTTACTGATTGGTCTTATTTAAGGGAATCATTTTCCCATCAGGGTTGCCGGTGATCAATTGTTCTGGTCTGAATCCTTCTTTCCAGTTTCCCTTGTAGCTGCTGTGTCGTGTCTGCATCTCCTGCTATCAGATAAGACAATTTCTTGTTTGTGTTTTTGCTTATTTTTGCATTTGGTCCTGCATTCTGTGGGGGCCTTCTGGGTCCCCTCGGGGCTTTTGCCTCTCAGTTTAGTCCAGCCACTGTGTTTTGTACTTTTGCTTTTTCCAGTTTTTTCAGTGGTGCTGTTTTGTTACACCAGAGAACTAATTTAGGTGGTAGAGGTCGTGTGGTCTCAGGTGATTTTGAGATTGGTGGAGTTGGTGTTTTTCGGGGTTTTTGGATTGCGTGAGTGCCCTTCCTGTCCTTTTCTATTTGGATGGTTTGGGCCCCGGCGTTTGCTCGTGCGTTTCTTTCTGTGTCGTATTCCTCTTGTCTAACCGCCCATTACATGTTTGGGGCTTTTATATCTTTGGGTTCTGCTCCGGGGAGATAGCTTTCCTATTTCTATCTTTAGGTGTAGTTAGTTTCTCAGGCTGTGACGAGGCGTCTAGGACAACGTAGGAACGCTCACGGTGGCCTTGTTGTGGTGGTTAGTCAGGGTACTGCAATCTCTTAGATTCCAATGCTCTGGTGTATTTCCTTTTTTACCTGCACTCCTCAGCTACCGTAACATAACACCAAGGTTGACTGGGTCCTGGCTTCTACTATGTTAACCCAGTGTGCCGTCTGCGGTGTTCCGTCCCTGGCCCAAGCCCTTGTTCCACGTATCTGTGGTTAGATTACTTTCCAGTAACTGATTGTTGAGGGCACGGGTAATGTTGTCGGCACGTGCTTGTGTAATGCCGGGACGGCACAGGGGAGAAATGTGGCGGCTGGGGCCGAGTACCTTGGGACGGTCGCCGCCATCAGGTTTGCGGAAAAGCTTCCGTTACTGAGCCAAAAAAGGAACATTTGAGAGCAAGAGACGAGAAAAATGAGAATTGAAACTGTGGCCTGTGGGGGGGGGATGGTATTTTGCTTAATTCCAATGACTGGGGTATGGACAACTGAAGATGTGCTGGTAAAGGACGGGGGCTTGATGAGGTGTATTTGTTGTGGGCAACGGGGTGGTGGTAGGCTCTTGCATGCACCAGTACAGGGATTGGTTGCACAAAACGTGGAAGAAGCAGTGGTGTCCCGCGGCACGTTCCTGCAGCCAAGGGTTGGGCCAACAAAGTCGGGGGGGTTTGCTCCATGTGCTGATCATGCTGGTGGTGGTAAGGTGGTAGTTTTTTACCCCTGCTAATGTGGTGTGACAGGTTGTTGCAAAGGGCCCCGTTTGGGTTTTCGGCAAAGTTTTAAATAAAAAATAACCAGACTGGGTAGACCTTTCGTTGGATGGCAACTTCCGCATGTTGGTGTTCGGGGAACGTTGCCGCCTTCTGTCTGCAGCCCCCCACATGTTCTTCCTGCCTGAAGTGGTGTAGCCTACCTCCCCTTGTGTGCTGTCCTCGCTCTGCATGTCTCTGCCGTTGGGTCTGTTACTATATCATCACCTCATTTCCACTTCTGCCCTTGGTCCTCTTCCTGATTTTCGGCAATTGTGTTTCATCGTCCACCTTTTTTGACCGTGGCTGCTAAATTATTTGTTTTCGTAATGGAATTTTCTTGCCCCGCTTCAAGGGACCAGGCGAGAGGCACGAATTTCAAATGGAAAAATGAACAGCCTTCGTGTGTCTGGTATGGGTCAGCTTTTCAGGGCATCGCATGGTGGGAGGAATGGGGATCATTTTGGGGGATATGTGGTCCAGATTACGGCACTCTGACTGACTTGGAAAACGGGTGTCGTGGTGGTGGTAAGTAACTGGAAGTATTATCTGCTATTAAACAACAACTTTTTTAGACTCGGTCTTCAATATGTTTTGTCTCGGTTCCCCTGGATTCGGACACTAAGGTCCGGAAGTGTTATGTTTTGGTAGTGAGGAGGCAGGAGCAAAAAAAGCATAGGCAGCCAAAACCGAGAGGTTGGAAATAATAGGTTGCAGACTCTAAACTAACCGCACAAATAGTAGCAGCCTGGAATTCCTACGGTGCCCTAGGCGCCTCGTCACAGGGAGAGATTATCTATCCTGAAGATGGAAAGAGGAAAGTAACTGCCCGGAAAATGAGCCCAAAAGAAAGGAAGCCCCAAACAAATAATGGCGGTTAGACAAGATGAAAAACCCAACACGACAGAAAATGATTGAGCAAAGCTGGGGCCCAAAATGTTAGATGGCAGCACAGCAGGAATACGTTGCAACCCAGAAAAAAACCCAAAAAATTCAAACTTTGAATCCAAAAACACTGGACCACATTTCTCGACCACCTTATCAGATCTCTGGTGTGAACACGCAGCTACCCAGCAGTAAAATACAAAGAACTGGCAAATGAACAAATACAAAAAGAGAACGGAGGACCAGCCCAAGCCCCCAGGGACCCGGCTGATCAAAAAAGCAAGGCAGCAATAAACAAGGAAAAATCAAACCACAGTAAAAAAAATGAAAGTGATTATCTGAATGCAAGCAGAGACAGCAGAATAGCAAGCTAAATTCCAATGCCAGGAAGAACAATTGATCACAGGCGAGGATATGGGAGGTCAGTCATTATATCAGGCCAGTCCATCCACGATAACCAATCATCATTGGAGGGTGGGGGTTTTTGCTGTTCAACATAGTTCAAAACCCTCACCCAAACACCCAAGAATTGTCCTCAGGACCAAAGCCTTTCCACTTCCCAAGTCTGGGTCTCCGCCTAGCCAAACGAGAATCCCCAAAATTTCTCAAACATACTCCAAATAGCTTCAACCAAAAAGGATCAGGGAGGCGCAGCCATGGAACAATGGCTCTAAAACTCTTAATAAAGATTTGTGGAACGTGGAATTTGAATGTTCCTGGAAAGCAAACGGAAGAATACGGGATTAAGAATTTCCACGATCTTATTTAAAGGGTTTAATGAACGTTGGCTTAAATTTTGGGAGGACCTCATGGGATTTTTTGAGGAAAACCAAACCAATCACCCACTTTAAAACGAGGACCATTCCTAGCCTTGGCAAAAGTTGGGCCCTTCCCTGAGAGAGAGACGACTTACATACTTGATCCAAACCTGTTGTTCTCCACAATAGAGTCAACCACCAGGACAGAGAAGCCTCCACCTGCAATGAAGAAAACGGGAGAAACCCGAAAAATTTAGAAAAATGGAGACTCAAGGTGGCAGAATAGCCCTATTATTCAAAGCAAACTCGCAAAGGCAAAAAAGGGACCAGTCATCTTGTCAGCAGAACAAAAACATCTCAAATAAGTCTCCAGGGTTTGGTTTGTTCTTTCGGTTTGTCATTGGTCGAGGGTGGAACGCAGAGGGAAAAAGACAGCTGAATCCAGTTTGGAACAAAAGTCCTAAAATCTGGGGAAAAAAAACTGGATCCTCGTCGACACAATGTTCTTGGATGCCGTGCAATGAACCCTGTTGAAAAAATTAGGGCACCAACTCGGAGGAGGTGGCAA
>JARQOD010005293.1:0-48882 GCA_033576555.1 Oophaga sylvatica | reverse complement strand
AGTTTTGGGTGGAGGAGAATGTTGTGGTCTAGAGGGAAAATGGTGATCATGTTAATACGGCCGGACTACACCACCGATAAAGCAGCCACAGCCGGTGACTGAGAAGAATCTGTGACTTCTCTGCATTTAGTGGTCACTACTCACCTGGGTAGTCATATGTGGGAATCTCCTCTTTACACCACTCATCACCCCTCATATATGTCTCTGTAGTATTAATATGGGTCAGATCTTCACCCTGAAACAAATATTGTAAAAGTCACCGACAGATGGAGAAGTCCCATCTATGATCAGCTCTAATCCTGCCATCTGCACTGTTCTCATTACACAAGTATAAACCATATAATACTGGGGGATAAAACAAGACTGAGCACAAGACCTTCACAGCCGTCTACACATCATAGGGGAGATCTCCTGACACCTTCTCTCCATCTACCTGATGATCCTGAGGAGCATTGGGATCTTCTTGCTTACAGTCCTGTGGAAGAAGAGGACGGGGACATCTCTCTGGTGTTGTCCTCTTACTGGATAGATCTGGAGGAAACACATACAGGGAGTGAATTCATTCTTTACATACAGATAATTATAGGCCGTGTGTATTTAGTCCTGTCTATTACCTGGTGATGTGAGGGGCTGGGGAACCTCCATTATGACGTTCTTGTACAGATCTCTGTGTCCTTCTAAATACTCCCACTCCTCCATGGAGAAATAGACAGCGACATCCTGACACCTTATAGGAACCTGACACATACAATGATACCGTCATCCCCCGATCCCTTCATAGCGTTACTGTATAATGTCCCAGCATTCCCAGCAGTGTCACCTCTCCAGTCAGCAGCTCAATCATCTTGTAGGTGAGTTCTAGGATCTTCTGGTCATTGATGTCCTCATGTATCAGGGGGTGAGGTGGAGGCCCCGTGATTGGGCTCAGGGGTCTTCCCATCCCTCAGACACAGGGTCCTGACAGCGATCACTAGAGGTCTTCTTCACCACTGTGTAATCCTGGTAATGGAGAGACACATTAATAAATCTCACTACAGACATCTCCAGAGTCCTCACCTCTCCAGTTCTGTCCATTATTCCCATAGATAAGAATGATGTAATGTGACGTCATCAGAATCTCTCACCTCTCCAGTGAGACGGAAGAGGATTCTCTAGGGTGAGGTGTAATATCCTCTCCGCCATCTTGTCTCTGTCCATATCCATCTTTGATGGGTAAATCAGGAAAATTCTCTTCTATAGGAGATCTTCACTGATAGGATCCGATATTGTAGAGACCTGAATGAGAAGAAGATGAGGCGATGTAACATCATAAGAATCCTGTAATAATACAATTACTGGAGATAATAAGGGAAACATATGAGTAGATTTATTATTTACAGGATTTAGTTTTCTTCTTTACATCTACTAATAAAACCTATATATTTAGGCCACAGACAACAAGCAGTTTCTTCCTCGGAGTCGGCAGCTGAATACGTTCCTCATAGACTCATCTTCCATAACGCTAATTCTCCTCTCATTACCGACCCTGGAATCGGCATTAGTAATACTGCAGGAGATATTCATTACACGTGACATGAGAAATAACTACTTCATGATGAGGACGACATCTTCATCTTCTACTGATGGAGGTTTTGTAGGAACATTACACTGTGTGACCCCAGAAAGCGGCTCTGTACTATTAGAGTAACACACGTCCCCCCACAGACCCCTGAATATCACACTGTATAACGACCCCACAATCTGCGGCTCTTCGGGGTAAATCGCTCTCTCACCATTGGATTAGAGCTGATACTATGAAGATAAAGGGACTAAACAGACTTTCTGTCACCTCCATAAAGGGACACTCTCCGTGTTTGTCAGAACTGTGCGAGGATTATTAGAGGTGACAGTTCCCCCATTAGAAGGGACACCTGTGGATATCGGGGTCTTCACCTGCTGCAGTCCTGGGGGGATTTACTGGGTAAAGTGGAGGTTGGAGAAACGTCCCCATCAATTCTCCTCAGACTGAAGGAACATCGCTCCTCTATTCAGCTCTATGGATCCAGGATGAAGAAGAGAATGAAGAGCAGGTGAGACCCCGCAGCCGGACTGTTCTACAGCTGCTCTGTGCACAGGACCTGTGATGAGGTCACAGGAAGGGAGGAGTCAGGGTCACATGATCAGGGCCTCAGTGTATGCAGGACACTGCTGTGCTGGTTGTCATGGTGCTGGATGAGAGGAAGTTTATGTGTGGGGTCAGGAGGGGTTTACAGGGTGGATGTAGCAGAGCTGTGTGTGTACGAGGTGTACAGAGCGGAGCCGTGTGTGTACGAGGTGTACGGAGCGAGCCGTGTGTGTACGAGGTGTACAGAGCGGAGCCGTGTGTGTATGAGGTGTACGGAGCGGAGCCATGTGTGTACGAGGTGTACGGAGCAGAGCCGTGTGTGTACGAGGTATACGGAGCGGAGCCGTGTGTGTACAGGGTGTACGGAGCGGAGCCATGTGTGTACGAGGTGTACGGAGCGAAGCCGTGTGTGTATGAGGTGTACGGAGCGGAGCCATGTGTGTTCGAGGTGTATGGAGCGGAGCCGTGTGTGTACGAGGTATACGGAGCAGAGCCGTGTGTGTACAGGGTGTACGGAGCGGAGCCGTGTGTGTATGAGGTGTACGGAGTGGAGCCGTGTGTGTACGAGGTGTACAGAGCGGAGCCAAGTGTGAACGAGGTGTACGGAGCAGAGCCGTGTGTGTACGAGGTGTACAGAGCGGAGCCAAGTGTGAACGAGGTGTACGGAGCAGAGCCGTATGTGTGCGAGGTGCACGGAGAGGAGCTGCGTGTGTACGAGGTGTACGGAGCGGAGCCGCATGTGTACGATGTGTACGGAGGGGAGCCGCGTGTTTACGAGGTGTACAGAGCGGAGCCACGTGTGTACGAGGTGTACGGAGTGGAGCCATGTCTGTACGAGGTGTACGAAGCAGAGCCGTGTGTGTACGAGGTGTACGGAGCAGAGCCGTGTGTGTACGAGGTGTACAGAGCGGAGCCGTGTGTGTACGAGGTGTGCAGAGCCACGGGTATATGGAGCGGAACCACAGGTGTACGGAGCTTAGCCGTGTGTACGAGGTGTACGAAGCGGAGCTGCGTATGTACAGAGCGGAGCCTCTGTGTATACCCCTCTGTGTACGCTGTATACACCCGTATACCCCCAGCTTCGGTCACAGACCCCTCTGTATACACCCATATCCCCCCCAGCTTCCGTTGCAGACCCCTCTCTGTACACTGTATACACCCGTACACCCCCAGCTTCAGTCACAGACCCCTCTGTGTACGCTGTCTACACCCGTATACCCCCACCTTTGGTCGCAGACCCCTCTGTATACACCCGTATCCCCCCCAGCTTCCGTTGCAGACCCTCTGTGTACGCTGTATACACCCGTATACCCCCAGCTTCGGTCACAGACCCCTCTGTGTACGATGTATACACCCGTATACCCCCAGCTTCAGTCACAGACCCCTCTGTGTACGCTGTGTACACTCGTATACCCCCAGCTTCAGTCACAGACCCCTCTGTGTACGCTGTATACACCCATGCACCCCCAGCTTCGGTCACATACCCCTCTGTGTACACTGTATACCGTATACCCCCAGCTTCAGTCACAGACCCCTCTGTGTACACTATACACCAGTATACCTCCAGCTTCAGTGACAAACCCCTCTGTACGCTGTATACACCCCGTATACCCCCAGCTTCGGTCACAGACCCCTCTGTGTACACTGTATACACCTGTATACCCCAAGCTTCAGTCACAGATCCCTCTGTACGCTGTATACACCCCGTATACCCCCAGCTTCGGTCACAGACCCCTCTGTGTACACTGTATACACACGTATACCCCCAGCTTCAGTCACAGACCCCTCTGTACGCTGTATACACCCCGTATATCCCCAGCTTCGGTCACAGACCCCTCTGTGTACACTGTATACACCTGTATACCCCCAGCTTCGGTCACAGACCCCTCTGTGTACACTGTATACACCTGTATACCCCCAGCTTCGGTCACACCCCTCTGTGTACGCTGTATATACCCGTATACCCCCCAGCTTCTTTCACAGACCCCTCTGTGTATGTTGTATACACCCATATACCCCCAACTTCGGTCACAGACCCCTCTGTGTACGCTGTATACAACCGTATACCCCCAGCTTCGGTCACAGACCCCTCTGTGTACACTGTATACACCCGTATACCCCCAGCTTCGGTCACAGACCCCTCTGTGTTCGCTGTATACACCTGTATACCCCCAGCTTCGGTCACAGACCCCTCTGTGTACGCTGTATACACCCGTATACCTCCAGCTTCAGTCACAGACCCCTCTGTACAATGTATACACCCGTATACCCCAGCTACTGTCACAGACCCCTCTGTGTACGCTGTATACACCCGTATACCCCTAGCTTCAGTCACAGACCCCTCTGTGTACGCTGTGTACACCCGTATACCTCCAGCTTCGGTCACAGACCCCTCTGTGTACACTGTATACACCCGTATATCCCAGCTTCGGTCACAGACCCCTCTGTGTACTCTGTATACACCCGCATACCCCCAGCTTCGGTCACAGACCCCTCTTTGTATGCTGTATACACCCATATACCCCCAGCTTTGGTTGCAGACCCCTCTTTGTATGCTGTATACACCCATATCCCCCCCAGCTTCGGTCACAGACCCCTCTGTGTACGCTGTATACACCCGCTTACCCCCAGCTTCGGTCACAAACCTCTCTGTGTATGCTGTATACACCCATATCCCCCCCAGCTTCGGTCACAGACCCCTCTTTGTATGCTGTATACACCCATACACCCCCAGCTTTGGTTGCAGACCCCTCTTTGTATGCTGTATACACCCATATCCCCCCCAGCTTCGGTCACAGACCCCTCTGTGTACGCTGTATACACCCGTATACCCCCAGCTTCGGTCACAGACTCCTCTGTGTATGCTGTGTACACCCATATACCCCCAGCTTCGGTCACAGACCCCTCTTTGTACACTGTATACACCCGTATACTCCCAGCTTCTGTCACAGACCCCTCTGTGTATGCTGTATACACCCGTATACCCCCAGTTTCAGTCACAGACCCCTCTGTGTACGCTGCATACACCCGTATACCCCCAGCTTCAGTCACAGACCCCTCTGTGTACGCTGTATACACCCGTATACCCCCAACTTCAGTCACAGACCCCTCTGTGTACGCTGTATACACCCAGCTTCAGTCACAGATCCCTCTGTGTACGCTGCATACACCCGTATACCCCCAGCTTCAGTCACAGACCCCTCTGTGTACGCTGTATACACCCGTATACCCCCAGCTTCAGTCACAGACCCTCTGTGTACGCTGTATACACCCAGCTTCAGTCACAGACCCCTCTGTGTACACTGTATACCCCCAGCTTCAGTCACAGACCCCTCTGTGTACGCTGTATACACCCGTATACCCCCAGCTTCAGTCACAGACCCCTCTGCGTACGCTGTATACACCTGTATACCCCCAGTTTCAGTCACAGACCCCGCTGCTCTGTCCCCCTGTAGAACTGACACCGGACACACACGGTAAAGCTGCGGTCGTCGGCCTCTCTTCTCTCGCACATACACTGATAACATAAGATGGAGACATGAACCCACCTACAAAATGTGAGAACAAAGTCATCACTACAGGACTGTATGAGAGAGAAACGCTGGGGCCACAAATGAGAGGATCCGGGCCCCGTGGCTGGATACTTCGGGCCCCAGCGTGTTAGGACAGGACGGGGTCTTTGTCCCTGGAGCTTCTCTCCTCGGTATAATGAGACTCTGATCTCGGTCATATAAAGAGGGTTGGAGTAAAATAGAAACGGCCTGAATATGAGACCTTGTCTGAATCTGTGTCCTGTGTAAGAACTATGGAGATAGCGCTTCTGGGGCCCGAATATTCCTGTACAGGGGTCTCTGGAGAGATAATCCCACCCCAGTATTCTGGACTGGGGGAAGGAAAGAGGGATTGGGGACATTTTACTGAAATTTCCCTTTAAATTAACCTGTGATATGAAATAGCTGACATCTGATTACTTGGCGGTTGGAGCACACGACGGCTTTTTAGTTACCGTGCTTTCTGCCTCATTGACTGCTGCACAATCTTCTGGTTCTGGGATTTCCAGTTTTCTGACGATTCTTATATCGGAGATGGAAAAATATTCAGAATTTAGACTTCTCAGTGGTTGATACCGGTATGTGCACACGTTGCGGATTTGCCTGTGGAAATTTCTGCGCAGATTCTGCCTGTTATCAAAAAACGCAGGTAAAAATCCACATGTATTTGATGTGTTTTTGATGCGGATTTTCATGCTGATTTGTATGTGTTTTTGTAAGCTAAATAAAGGTATGTTATTTAACAAAAAAGATTTGTGATGTCATTTCTTTGTCCAACCTTTTCTTTTACATACTCCATTGAATACCATAATATCATCACATACCATGTTCACATATAATGTTTACACACACAAAACAAATATAAGTGAATATCTATAGATAGATACACCTATAGATGGAAAAAATCTGGGTTAGGCCTTGGTCCTACTTGCGAGAAACTCGCACCTCAATATCAGGCACTGCTGTCAGCACTCGGACTGGAGCGTTCAGCTGCATAGAAATACATGCAGCTGCACACTTCGGTCCCGAGTGCTGGTGTTGAGCTGCGAGACTCGTGCGAGTTTCTCGCAAGTGTGACCCCAGCCTTAAACGCAATATCTGTTTAATTAAAAAAAAAATTGGGCTCCCGCGCAATTTTGTAGTCCAGAGAGGGAAAGCAAGCGACTGGGGGCCAATGTTTATAGCCTGGGAAGGGGGGGTAATACCCATGGAGCTACCCAGGCTATTAATATCAGCCCGCAGCTGTCTGCATAGCCTTTACATGCTATTAAAATAGGGGGGCTCCAAAGAAAACTGATGTGGTGTCCCACTATAATTAATAGCCAGAAAAGGCTATGCAGACAGCTGCTAATATTCATAGCCTAGGAAGGGGCCATGGATTTTCGCCCCCCCTGGCCAAACACCTGCCCGCAGCTGCCCCAGAAATGGCGCATCTCTAAGATGCTCCAATTCTGGCACTAACCTCTCCCTTCCCACTGCTCTGGAGCGGTGGCATATGGGGTAATGGGGGGTTGATGTCACCTTTCTATTGTAAGGCGACATCAAGCTCGGCTTAGTAATGGAGAGGTGTCAATAAGACACCGATCCATTACTAATCCTATAGTTGTAAATGGGTAAAATAAAGACACAGCCAGAATAAAGTATTTTAATGAAATAAAATAACACATTTTTCCATCTTTATTGTACACCTAATTCCCAGAAGCCATCGATCACATGCAAAAAAATAAAATAATAAACAAATACTCCCTGTTCCGACGTAATCCATGTAATGACGAGTGTCCCACGACGATCTCCCCTATAGAGCTGTCACATCAGGTGATGTGACCGCTCTACAGGGCCTCCAGTGAAACACTGACAGGAAACCATGGCTCCTGCAGTGTTATCACTGAGGGGTCACTGGAGTTCATGCTCACACTTGACAGCAATGCTCCGTGAGAATTTTCCCACGCAGCGGTGCTGCAAGAGACAGGACGAACTCCTGTGACCTCTGACGGTGGAGTGATACACTGTGGAAGAATACCTTCCATCATCATATCACATCCGCCGATGTGACCGCTCTCCACGGGAGGTCGTCGTGGGACGTTATTAAATGGATTATGTCGAAACAGGGAGTATATGTCACGCTGTATAGCAGATATATATATATGTGATGACAGTAATCTATATCAAAAGGGCAACATACAATATAACATGCGCATAGATATATGATAACATAGAATTACCTGACAGAAAGTCCAGTGGGTCAATACGGAAACCGTTATACGCTGTCTCTGGCTAGAGGGTGACCGGGGTCTATGCTGACCCTAAACTGGGGTCCTAACTAATCCCTCTACCTGGAGGTACTGTTAAAGGTACAGAGGTCCAGGCCACCAGCGTAAACCCTGTCTCCTATCAATCCCTGCCAACTGTAATCTAGTCCTAAGAAGGACCCTGATTACCACCAAAGGGAATGAACAGGTAACGGTTAATGAACAGAAAGACATACAAGAAAGACAAGAAATAAAGTAAATAAAGTCTTACATACAACACTCACACACAGTAGGAACACCTAAGGTCTCAGAGATAAACTATAAGCTATAAGAGTAAAAACAACTAAGGAGCTCTTAGCTTAAGTATTCTCAGAACCGATCCAGTCTGCTAGACTACATAAAGGCTTTCACCGGCATCTAACAAGCAGACTGGCAGGTATATGAAGGAATCTAATTAGAACATAATCAAAAGCAGCCGGGCGAGGCTGGACCTAGTCTTAGCAAAGAGCTAGGTAAAATTAACTCCCTCATTACCAAACACAAAGAAACAGCAACTCAGCTGTGAGAAGTCAGAGTGTGTAATCGCGACGATCCTTGTGGCGATACACCCATGACAGTACCCCCCCTCTACGAGGGGACTCCGGACCCTCAGGGCCAGGTCTGCCCGGGTGAGTTGTGTGAAAGGTCCGAACCAATCGATCTGCGTTAACATCAGACGCAGGGACCCACGTCCTCTCCACAGGACCATACCCCCTCCAATGAACCAAGTACTGAAGGGATCGGCAACTGAGACGTGAGTCAATGATTTTCGACCCATGAAATTCCACGTTATCATTGACCACCACTGAAGGCGGAGGTAGAGGTGACGGTATGACTGGTGCCACATACTTTTTAAGTAATGACTTGTGAAACACATTATGAATTTTAAACGTAGGAGGGAGGTCCAGACGAAATGCCACAGGATTAATTATGGAACTGATCCTGTACGGCCCGATGAATCTGGGGCCCAACCTCCAGGAGGAAACTTTAAGTTTTATATTCCTGGTAGACAACCAAACTAGATCGTTCACCTTCAGATCTAGACCAGAAACTCTCCCCCTATCAGCCATCCGTTTGTAACGGTTCCCCGTAACCTTCAGTCTTAACCGATCTGGAACTATCAGTCTCCCTGGAAGTCCCACCGGGGCGTCCCCCTGAGCCCCCAATACCTCCCCCTCAAGCTCAGAGCATACAGCTGACACTACAACTCCCTCCTGAGGAATAGGAACCGGATCATCCGTCTTCCCGGTCCCTGGGAAAGTACGAGATAAGGCATCAGGAAGCAACTTTATTGAGCAGTCATATGCGCGATGAGGAGGTAACTCTTTACACCCCTCCTCTGAGAACATCTCCCCAAAGTCCTCCAGAAAAGGAGACAAAGTCCTAGGCACAACCGCACCGATGACCGTGCTCATGCAGTTATTCCTGCAAAATTCACCCCACTGGCTTATCTTTCCGGATTGCCAATCAATCACTGGGTTATGTTTAGCCAACCAAGGAAGTCCCAACACAATAGGAGTAGGTAGACCCTCCAACACATAACAAGACAATTGCTCTTTATGTCTTGCCCCTACTCGAAGATCTATGTTATGAACAGCTTGTACCAAGCTACCTTGACCGAGAGGTCTAGAATCAATAGAGACTATAGGGACCGGTTTGGCCAATACACTCAGTTGCATACCATGCACCTGGGCAAACCGAGCGTCCACCAGATTAGCCCCGGACCCACTATCAAGAAAAACAGAAATCCTCTCAGTTCTAGTACCAATCACCACCTCCGCAGGCACGAGAAACTGAGAGGGATTTGGGGACGAAATACACACTCCCAGGTTAACTCCTTTGCTCAAAGAGGCCCGGGATGGACACCCCCCAACAAAATGTCCCTCTCTCCCGCAAAAGAAACACCTTCTAGTCTTGCGGTGCACCGCCAATTCCCTCCTACAAAAAGATGTCCCTCCCAACTGCATGGGTTCCTCAGAACAGACCAGGGGAACCTCAGTATAAGGGACTTTAGTAGTAGGTGGAGTCATCACGGGAGGCGGAGTTACCTCGCGTCTTCCCCGAATTCGTCTATCCATGCGAATAGCGAGGGCCATAGCAGCCTCCAGTGATGGAGGAGAATCATACTGAGCCAACACATCTTTTAATTTGTCAGACAACCCTTGACAAAACTGGCTCCTAAGAGCTGGGTCATTCCACTGAGTATCTGTTGCCCATCTACGGAACTCAGAAGAATATTCCTCCGCTGGACGATTTCCTTGCCGTATTTTACGTAACTTTGTTTCAGCAAGGGAAACTCGATCCGGATCATCATATACCAGACCCAGGGCAGTAAAAAATCGATCCACTGACTGGAGATCTGGGGAGCCTGGAGGAATAGAGAACGCCCAAGATTGAGGGTCCCCTTGTAAGAGCGAGATAACAATTCCCACCCTCTGCTCTTCACTCCCAGATGACCGAGGCCGCAGCCGAAAGTACAATTTACATGCCTCCCGGAAAGTAAAAAATTTGTCCCGCCCACCAGTGAACCTGTCCGGGAGAGCAACCTTAGGTTCAGATCTGGTTTGCTCCGGGGGGAACAAAACCTTGGACTTAATGTCTGCAAACTCCATGGACAACCCCTGCAACTGCCGGGCCAGCTGGGCTACTGGATCCATGACAGCTGGAGAGAATCTTTAGTATGGCCGGTGAAAATGTCACGCTGTATAGCAGATATATATATATATGTGATGACAGTAATCTATATCAAAAGGTCAACATACAATATAACATGCGCATAGATATATGATAACATAGAATTACCTGACAGAATGTCCAGTGGGTCAATACGGAATCCGTTATACGCTGTCTCCGGCTAGAGGGTGACCGGGGTCTATGCTGACCCTAAACTGGGGTCCTAACTAATCCCTCTACCTGGAGGTACTGTTAAAGGTACAGAGGTCCAGGCCACCAGCGTAAACCCTGTCTCCTATCAATCCCTGCCAACTGTAATCTAGTCCTAAGAAGGACCCTGATTACCACCAAAGGGAATGAACAGGTAACGGTTAATGAACAGAAAGACATACAAGAAAGACAAGAAATAAAGTAAATAAAGTCTTACATACAACACTCACACACAGTAGGAACACCTAAGGTCTCAGAGATAAACTATAAGCTATAAGAGTAAAAACAACTAAGGAGCTCTTAGCTTAAGTATTCTCAGAACCGATCCAGTCTGCTAGACTACATAAAGGCTTTCACCGGCATCTAACAAGCAGACTGGCAGGTATATGAAGGAATCTAATTAGAACATAATCAAAAGCAGCCGGGCGAGGCTGGACCTAGTCTTAGCAAAGAGCTAGGTAAAATTAACTCCCTCATTACCAAACACAAAGAAACAGCAACTCAGCTGTGAGAAGTCAGAGTGTGTAATCGCGACGATCCTTGTGGCGATACACCCATGACAGTATACTGTTTGTTTATTTTATTTTTTTACAGGGATTGAGGGCGTCGGAGATTAGCTGTATGGTGAGTATGTACTGTATGTCTGTATGTGCTTTTTTTTTTACTATTCAACAAAGTAGCCAGATGATGGGACTACTACTGTCCCATCATCGGTTAATGCTGTCACTACAACAGACATAGCCAGATGGGACTAGTAGGATTCAGTGCGGATTTTTCTGCAGCATGTGCACACAAAATCAGAAATTCACATTGACCTACATTGACTGCATTTCACTGCGGCTTTGATGCAATTCGCGCGTCCAAAAATGCTGTGGATCCGCGTATAAATCTGCAACGTGTGCACATAGACTTAATGGCTGACTGAAAAGATGGTAACAAGTTGCAAGCTTTCGAGACTACTCAGGTCTCTTCATCAGGCAAAGACTAATACAACATCTGAAGAATCACATATTTTTACACAACACAGCACAGAAATAATGCAATAGATGAGACAAGTGACGTGAAGCAGAACTGTCATTATAGGAGCGGGATAAACAGTGGTGGCCATAAATATTGGAACAGTTCATAGATAAGGAGTGTGAACTTAATTATTTGTACTAAATGTCCAACTGGGGGTCTGTATGTGGGGGAGACCGGGCAAAAACTGAGAACAAGGATGAATTCTCATTGCCACACAATAAGAAAAAAAAGAATGGATCTACCTGTGGCCAAACATTTTTGTATGTCTGATCACAGCACCATGGACATGAAATTACTGATACTGAAAGGAATTAAATTGTTAAAACAGAAAGAATTGCGCTGGATCTCCATTTTGGAGACGTTACAACCTAAGGGTTTAAACTTGGAGTACAATTTACATATTTGTATGAGATGAATCTATCCCCCCTTAAAGGCATTATGGCTCTGTATATAGCTTTTTGTTTTTAGATATATGTATTGGTTTTCTTTTTTTCACACATTTTTTTCATTTCATTTTTTATCTAGGAATTTTACCTGGAGTGAATGGAGGACATGGGGACCCAACAGATCCTTTTTGCAAGATCATAATTTTGTTTAAACCTGTATATTTGTTTGTTGCTCCCCGTGCCCACTATTCAACTCTTAATGTGTTTAGTGTTTTTCAATAAAGTGACCCTTTGCCACAGTGTTCTTGGGGATCTATAATGTTTATGTAGGTGTTGTCGCTATATTTGGTGATAACACTAGTATTTTGTCCCATACCTCTCTGACATATCTATTCCGGCGCCCCCAGTAAGATGTGTAAATTTACCAATTATATCTCTGCATGTGGGCTGTTTATACTGAATGGTTACTATGGGTAGAGCGGTTCTTTATTTCGCCACATCTTTGTTACAAGTCCCGGAGATAGGACTACAACTTTGATCTGGTTCTGCGCATGCGCGGGATCATGACGCGGCTAGTCACATGATCGGACATCATGTGACGCCGAATGATACGTCACTCGCTCTCCCTAAACCCGGAAACCCTGCAGACACATGCGGTATTGTTGACAGTGGAAGGGGGGCGGTCATTGATGAGGTAACACTTTGATAGCGGTAAGAGAGAGGGATTGATGGGCTGTAAGAATTGGCGCTGAATGGGTGGTAGTTTACCGATTGGTTGGGTTATGGTGATATGTGTAAGGATTGGTGATTGGTTAGAATCCCTGTATGGCGAGCTACCAGCTGGACATCTATTGGTGAATAGCTATGTGAAGTATGTTTACTTATTGTAGTTTTGTGTATATTCTGAATGTTCTTTATACATCTGTGTTCATATGTATTATATGTTCTCCCTATGTTATGTGATTGCTGTTTTATATGACTGTTTTATGGTATTGTATCTAATTATACAGATAGGCGGTACCTAGATGGTGATTGGCTTCTCCACACCATTTAAGGACGCTGACTTGCACTGTGTACTATGCTTGACAAAGGCCACAATGGCCGAAACGTTGCATTGATTTTTGGCACAATAAAACTGTTATTTTTTCACCCGGATCGGATGCTGTTCTCTCTTGTGTATATGTACACAGGTCAGTGACTCTCTTGGCTTTTCCAGCTGCTTGTTCTTCAGCTTTTCTCCTGTGCTCCTCTAGACTCTTCACTTTCTCCTCAGTGTTATGGGTCTTTGTGATAACTTTCTGGAGGACATGTCTTAGTTTCCTCTTCTTCTTCTGAGGGCCCTCATTCAGCAGCTCCACCTGATGTCCCCGATGTTCTCCTGCTGAACAATAGACACAGATAGAAGCATTGTCCTCGGTGCAGTAATATTGCAGGATCTTCTTATGGACAGAACATTTCCTTCCCTCCAGATAAGTGCTGGGATCAGATAAGACGTGTTCTGGTGATTTGCTGTGAGCCGTCAGGTGTTTATCACACAGAGCAGCCTCACAGTGTAGACAGGATCTAACAGCAGGTACAGGAGAGTCCACAGTAAGTGCAGAAGGTCCCATTTTCAATATGTGTTGGTGGGGTAAACAGGGATTTCTCCATTACTTTACGCAGAACAAAGTTCCTCATCCGTGCCGGCCGGGCCTGAAACTGTTCTCTGCATTCAGGACAGGAATAAACTCCAGACCCGTCCTGTGTATCCAGCACACGAGCAATACAGATCCGGCAGAAGTTGTGTCCACATCTCAGCATTACAGGATCTGTATAAGTGCTCAGGCAGATTGAGCAGTCCAGCTCCACTCTCAGATAAGCAGAGGTCATGGTTAGTGATGAGCCACCCCCGTAGTGTTCGAGTTCGGTTCGCCGAACACCCGTGTGTTCGACGAACAGTTTGTCGAACACCGTTTAAAACCAATGGCAGGCAATAGAAAACACTTCTATGGTGTCCAAAAGCTGTCAAATTGCTCAGAAGACACAACCAACACATGGAAAAGTGACAAGTACATATAGTAATGCGAAAAGGAAAGAGGTGGAGGAGTGAAAGGAGGGGGAGACAGATATAGGCATGTCATGCCCTTCTAAAACCAAAAAAAGTGCGAAGCTGACACGACCAGTCCGTTCCTGCCCGTGCGACCTGCGTGTCGCCGGGATTGTGCCAGAGCTGTGGTGGACCCTGACGGCCAGCCCCCCTCTCCCAATACTGGTGCCTGTCCGCTGGTGGGTCGAGCGAGCCCCCCTGCAGTGGAGGCAGGTCTAATCTTTTTCATTTTAATTGTCTCTCTAATTTGAATGAGTACACTTTAAATCCTTTTACAAGGATCTATTGGAGGGCAAGTCTCATGCCAGCAGCCGCGGTAATTCCAGCTCCAGTAGCGTCCACTAAAGCTGCTGCAGTTAAAAAGCTTTTATAAGGATCGAGTTTGGCGATCCACCGCAAGGTGTCCTACCGCCAGTCCCAGCCCCTATGCCTTGGGGTGCCTCCCCGATGCTCTTCACTGAGTGTCCCGGGGGCCCGAAGAATTTCCTTTGAAAAAATTAGGTGTCCAAAGTACAGGTGGTGTAGCTTGCTTAACAGCTGGGTTAATCCGCTGACTAGCAGACACTGCTACTAGGCCCAAAACTGTCTGGGCTACATGCAGTTAAAAATTTGTAATTAGATCTACAGCTGGTGGCTACTCCGCTGACTAGCAGACACTGAAGCTTTGGAGCAGACCTCTGATTCCCAGGCTATAGTATGAGTAAACAGCTCTTCACACTCAGCCATCTGTTCTACCCCATACTCAGATGGACAGCTGTACACTTGGGAGCTGTGAGGAAGCAAGTGTGATTGGGGTGACACCTCTGAGGACTGGAGTTTTTGTGATGTTGAGGTGGAGGAGAGCCCACTTAAAGGAGCACTTGATATCTGTTGAAGCACCTGCTGTTTTTGTGCCTCATCTGGAATTTGTAGCGATGGGCATGCCCATAAGAAAGGGATCATACCACATTGTCCACTAAAAGAAGTAGACATCTTAGTTTGGCTGGAAGATGGTCTTTCTTCTGCAGATGTTACTGTTGCTTTAACACCTACCCCACAGACACATTTTCTTCCCTTCCCACCACGCCTATTCCCCTTTCCACCAGCAGCAGGCCTTTTGCCACTCATTTTGGTGGTTACCTATTTGGCAACTCTGTCAATAAGGCACCTCTTCATTACTAATCCTATAGTAAATAAAGGGTTACATAAGCACACACATAAGCACAGCTAATGCAGCCAACTAAGACTGTAAACTACTGGGGAATGAATGGGAGCAGTGCGCACAGGCTCAGTGACTGGGAGGAACGTCACTGAGCCTGTGTTGACTGACAGCTGAACTCCTGTAACCTCAGCACCGTCATTTTCCCATTTTTGTATCCCTTTCCTGTTTTATAAAATTCTACTACATTTTCCCGTAGATCCATTGACAATTCTTTTGCATTCCACATGACTCACAATCCAAAAACATCAGTGGCTGGAGGAGAGATGCAAGAGTCGGTCTGGATCCCAGAAACTCAATCAGCTTTTATGCACACACACCGATTACAAGCAACAGGTTACAGATGAGGATGTTACCTTTAATAGCCATTCAAACCCATTTGTGTCAACTTGTGTGCATGTTATCAGGCCAAAATCACCAGGGTATGTGAACTTTTGATCAGGGTCAATTGGAGGTTTTGGGTTGTCATTATGATAGAAAACACAGTAGTTTGACAATAAATGGCTTCACCCAACCACTAACCATGAGTGGAGAAAAAGTTTTGGTGTTTTCATTCATATTCTCTGGAAAAGGCCAAGAAAGCAAAAATTCTGCCGGGGTATGTAAACTTTTGAGCACAATTGTATGTGCAGATTTCTTGTACATTTTACCTTATGCAATGAAAAGGGTTAAATCAACAGTGAAAATCATCACAAGGAATTGACCTGAAGTGGAATTTCCACATTGCACCGATTTGAATCTCTGTATGCGTCGGAAATTTAGTGCTTGTGCTGTACCTGCTGGAAACGCTGTTTCCATGTGCAGTTCACCATGAGCTCAAGGTTTACTAGGTGAGAATCACAGGGGGTTATTAGTTATCTGATGTATGTGTCATGTCCTCCCTCTATCTAAAATTGAATCTGTCAAAAACTGAACTCCTTGTGGTTGCTCGCTTCACTAACCCACCTATGCCCGATATTGCCATTTCCATGTGTGGTCTACTCCCCAGCAACATGCCCGCTGTCTTGGTGTCAATAGTTGATTCAGATCTTTCCTTCACTCTCCACATCCGATCATGTGCCCGCTTAGGTCATCTATACCTCAAAAACATCTCTAGAATTCGACCTTGACTTACATCTGACTCAGCAAAAACTCTTAGGGCCTCGTCTCACATAGCGAGATCACTGCCGAGTCACAAATTTTGTGACGCAACAGCGATCTCAGAAGCGATCTCGCCAAGTTTGACATGAAGCGACGATCAGCCCCCTGCTGGGTATCGCTGATCGTCGCTGAATGTCCTGGACTTTTCTTTGATCGCTGGTCTCCCGCTGGCCAGCACGCATCGCTGCGTGTGACAGGCAGGAGACCAGTGATCAGCTGGTAACCAAGGTATACATCGGGTTTCCAGGCGCCGGGCGGCGCCTGGAAACCCAATGAGTACGTTGGATACCAGCGCGCTGCTGCAGGGGAGCTGGTAAACAAGATACACATTGGATTTCCAGGTCCGCACAGCGCCAGGAAACCCGATGTGTACCTTGGTTACCAGCTCCCTGCACCAGCGCGCTGGTATGCCGGTAACTAAGCAACGTGTGTCGCTTGTTACTGGCGTACTCGCTGTCCTGATCGCTGCTGAGATCTGCCTGTTTGGCAGCTCAGCAGCGATCATGTAGCGACTCAAGTAGTATAGGAACTGTATTACTCATCAAACTCAAATCTGACAGGTCGACACGCCCCCTATCATTTAATCCGTCTCCCTGGGATTTGATCTGGCTGGACTTTGATCAGTCTGGGAAATCTGGGCTGGTGGATCTGTGAGTTTCAATCAAAGTGATTAGTCTGTGGAGTTTTAGCGAATTAAAGAGCGAATCTTGATTTTATTCTTTTTTGTGGGTAGATGCTTTTAAGGACCCAGTAAATGTAAAGCTATTTTCTAGCAGAGTCTGTAGTACAGACTCCAGTATATAAGAATTTTTAGTGAAATACAGACACCAGTATAAAAGGCTTGTTTTATATGTGTGTAAAAACAGTAAATGTATTTTGGAGATGTATCTTTTAGCAGGACTGACACATGGGGACATCTCAGCTACAGGGTTTGTTAAAGATGGCTTACTTATTAGCAGCAGTGTTGATGTGTAGCCCTGGTACACAATACCAGGAGGATGAGTGGAGAGGTAACAGTTAAGGTCTCTTCATGACATCATGTACACTTCTGACACACCCAGCAGGGGTGTGGAAGGGAGTGATTTCTAGTCAGTCAGTTTCCTGTCCTTGGACAGAGTAGACGTGTCCAGTTTAAGTCTATCATCAGTTCAGAAAGTGGAGTCTGGTGTAGGTGTCTGTATACACCTTAGTCTAGTCAGAGCTGTGCCCCACTGGAAGAAAGACTGAACTATCTATTAAGAGACAAGCAAGGCGAAGGACAAAGTGGAAGGAAGATAATTGGAAAAGTGCTTTTGACTTGGAAAAGTCCTGCACGTTGCCACCGGTTACTGGGGACCGAAGGATCACTATTGTACAGCATAGTGAAGAGAAAACCAGGAATCTACCGGACCCTAGGTCGCGGCAGACAAGCCCCTTATAGTCAGAACGTAGCTGGAGTCAGGGGGTGTGAAGACTTTGAGTTAGTGCACGACAAGAAAAGGATTCAGCTCCCTCGCAGGAAGGCTTCTAACACAAATTTGACTGGGCAGAACAGCTAAAGATTAGCTGGAATCATAGAGAGGACTACGCTTCAGGCTGGTCGTACTCAGCTTCATTGGAAAGTAAAGGAGGCCCCTAACTTGCTTAGCTGTTGCCTCAAAGCTCATCCTCCATCAACCCCATCAGCCTCCCCGGGACCTGCCTTATCATCTTGCAAGTAAAGGTATGGAAAGACGTTGACTGTGTGAGACTGAGTTATTATTGCATGCCTGCACAATCCCTACCTAACTACCGACCTGAGGGAAGAGTCCCACCTGTAGGGGACCCGACATCTAGCTGCCTCACCATCCCCTCAGAGATCTACAGCAGCGCTGGTACTAATTACCAGAATACTACAGGTGGCGTCACGAACTATACATAAATCAATCCCCTGTAAATATATCCCCAACATACGCCAGACCGCCCGGGCCACAGACCGAGCCACAGCTACCTGTGACAAAATCCCCATAGACTTCTACGGGCTCGGCTCTGAGTACCCCATTGCCCTGGTAACCCACAATTGTGGTGGCGGGTCGACACAACTTTTGGCGTCACGAACAGGATACGAAACTTGCAGCATTGCGAGCCCTGTGTGCCTGTGGATTGTTTTTGTGAAAAAGGACTGTTTGCATTTTTGGCGCCAAAATCGCCATTTTTGTCGCCATATTCGCGCCCTCAGGCGCTGGAGAAGAAGGAGGGCGTACCTGAAAGAGCGCGCAAAGTCTTGGACACGCCCCCGGCTCTGACTCATCGGCAGGTCCTGCAACAGGAAGTGAACGCTCTGACATCAGAGCGCCTGCGACGAAGGTCCTGTTCTCACTGCGGTGCCTGTGAAGTAGCAGCGTCTGAAACCGGTAGGCTCCGTTTAACCAAGGGGGCGCTAAGATGTCACAACAACCGGCTGACAGTGCGGCCCCGCCGGAGGCCCCAATCCCGCACCGTCTGGTATTGTAGCGCCAGATGGGGGCGCAGGCCCTGCACCCAGTCCGGTAGTCCCGATCATGCCACTAACGCTCCCATATATGCCTGGGGCGAAATGGCTTCCCCAATACAGCGGTGGGCCAGGCACTTTAGCAGGCTTCAAGCGGAAGTTATGCAGCATCCTAGAAATGTACTCCATGCCTGAGAGACAAAAAGCTGCTGTGCTAATAGGGCAGCTAACTGGCGCTGCTGAGAGGGAAGTGGAGACTTGGGATACCGTTGATCAGGAGTCGGTACCTGCGATCTTCCTTAAGCTACATGCCATATTTGAAGACCGCACGGAAACGGATCTCCGGATGGCCTTCTATCACTGTTCCCAACAGCCAGGTGACAGCATCCGGGACTACGCTTGCCGACTACAGGGAGCCCTGAGAGCCCTCAAGCAAATTAACCATTTAAATGCTATCGACGAGAATAGAATGCTGAAAGAACAATTTATACAGGGATTGAGATCCCCAGAGGAACGCAGAACTGTAAATTGGTGGTCCTTAGATCATCCGGATGCTACCTTTGATGCCCTAAAGGACATGGCAATAAAAGGGCTGCGGCCCCTGGGCAAACCTGAGGTGGCCACCCAACATCATCAGGGTGAAGTCACTCTGGAACCGGCAGTAACCCCCTGTTCCCCGCTAGTGGCAGAAACCAAAACGCAGGTGACACCTCCTAGTGAATTGGACTGTCTGCGCTCAGAGGTGCGCCAGCTGACTAAAAATCTGGCCGCTGTGATGAGTGCCCTACAGCTGCGGAAAGAAGAGGAAGGGAAGATCTTGTTAGCTGACTGCCCAGAGGACGTTCCGTGGATGCACCGGAGAAGAAAGAAGACGTCGCCCCCCCGGAGGAGGACAACGCCACCCCCAGGAGCAACCTCTGATCAACACCCTTCTCGTCGAGAGATCATCTGTTATCGCTGCAACCGGAAAGGTCATCTGTCTACACAGTGTCCTTTAAACGGGCAGAACCTGGGTCCAAGGGCCAACACCCAGGAGAATACCCGTCAGGCCCCCTAGACTGGAACCGCAGGTATGTGGGCGGGCGACCCTACCTGTCTATTATCCTAGATGGTATTGCTGTTCCAGCCTTGTTAGACACTGGGTCCCAGGTGACCCTAATACCTGATGCTCTATATACCAAGTACTGGTCAATGGACAGTCTTAAACCTCCGAGCCTTGACTTTACTGTGTATGCTTCGAATGGTCTTCCTGTAGAAGTACTCGGAACAAAATGTGTAGATGTAAAGGTGGGCAGAGAGGAGTTGAAAGACCAAGGGCTTCTGGTAGTAAAGACTGTAAATGAGGAGAACGGTTTAAATATCATTTTGGGTACTAACATTATCGGTAATTGTTTGGGAGAAGTTGTGTTCTTACTCCAACAGCTCGCTGAGATTGCCCGACCAAGGCAGAGAGGAGTAATCCAAAGAGAGATCCGGGCCCTGGTGTGTCAGCAGCAAGCGAAGCTTACCGACGGCGAAATTGGTAATGTACGGGTCACTGACTCAGATCCCATTGTGATACCCCCAATGAGTGAAATGATCATTTGGTGCAGGGCAGCCATAGGTCTGAGAGGACAGAATTACCAAGCTGTAGTAGAACCCCACCATTCAGAACATAGACCTACACTTATGACTGCTAGAGGAGTAGTAGAAGTGGTGAATGGAAGAGTACCTGTACGGCTTCTCAATTGGGGAGATGATGAGGTAAATTTACCCCGTTATGCAACCATTGCTAAACTACATGCTGTTGATAATAATTCTATTCTCCCGGCTGAGTCCTTAGACTCCTGTCAAATAGAGGAGGACAATGACCCAGCAACCCAGGTGGCGGAATGGTGTCAGCAACTCCATGTTGGGACGGACACCACTCCCGCTCACCAGAAGCAAGGGGTATTACGGGTGGTGCAAGAGTACGCCCAAGTGTTTAGCAAAAATCCACTTGATTTTGGGATCATTAAGGGAGTACAACATCATATCCCTACTGGCAGTCATCCTCCCATCAAAGAGCGGTATAGGCCCATACCTCCAGCTCACTATCAGAAAGCTAAAGAAATGTTGAATGATATGAAGAAAGCTGGGGTGATAAGGGATAGTTGTAGTCCCTGGGCAGCCCCTCTAGTTCTGGTTAAAAAGAAAGATGGTAGTATGAGAATGTGTGTGGATTACAGGCAGGTGAACCGCATAACACACAAGGATGCATACCCGTTACCACGTATAGAGGAATCATTAGCTGCTCTGAAAACGGCTAACTACTTTTCTACCCTTGATCTGACTAGTGGTTACTGGCAAGTGGCTGTGGCTGAGGAGGATCGTGAGAAAACGGCTTTCACCACCCCAATGGGGCTCTGTGAGTTCGACAGAATGCCGTTTGGGCTCAGTAGTGCCCCAGGAACATTTCAGAGAGTGATGGAAAACTGTCTGGGACATCTCAATTTTGAAACCGTGCTGCTATACCTAGACGACGTTATCGTGTATTCCAAGACATATGAGGACCATCTGAAGCACCTGGCAGAAGTGTTTGAGTCCCTGTCCAGGTACGGGATGAAGTTGAAACCCTCAAAATGCCATCTACTCAAGCAGAAGGTACAATACTTGGGGCACATCGTCAGTTCGGAAGGAGTAGCGCCGGACCCAGAGAAAGTCACTGCCATCCAGAAGTGGCCGGAGCCGAAGAACCTTAAGGAAGTGCGACAGTTCCTGGGACTAACGGGTTACTATAGGAGATTCGTGAAAGATTACACGAAGAAGGCAGCTCCTTTACAGGACCTCCTGGTAGGACAATCCTTAAAGAGCAGAAACCCTCCCTTTAATTGGGGTAAAGAACAGGCTGAAGCATTCCAAAAGATGAAAGAGATCCTTACAGGTGATGAGATCTTAACCTATCCTGATTACAGCCAACCGTTCCTGTTGTACACCGACGCCAGTAATGAAGGGTTGGGAGCCGTTCTCAGTCAGAAGCAGAATGGACAAGAAAAAGTCATCGCATATGCTAGCAGAAAACTCAGGCCAACTGAAAGGAATCCGGAAAATTATAGCAGCTTCAAGCTAGAGTTTCTGGCGCTGGTCTGGGCCATTACTGAAAGATTTAAGCACTATCTGGCCTCCAATAAGTTCACTGCGTTTACAGACAACAACCCGTTAACGCACCTGGAAACCGCCAAGCTGGGTGCCATGGAGCAGCGATGGATGGCTCGGTTGTCCAATTACCAGTTTACTATCAAGTACCGGGCAGGTCGAAAGAATGCTAATGCTGATGCGTTGTCCCGAAGGCCGCATGACTCTGATACGGAAGAAGAATCGGACGACCTGGAAGAAATTGAGCTACCCGCGTTCCATCGAAATGGGGTAGTCCACGAGCATCGAGTCCACAGAAAGCAGAATGGTGCAACATTAAATCCTTTACCCCATCATAGTTGGAAAGAGACTCAGGACAGTGATCCAGTGGTCAGCCGCATCAAGGAGTTGTTAAGACAGGAAGGCTCCTCTCTGGAAAAGGATGCACCTATGTCAGCCAAGCTCCTGTGGAACGAGAAAAGCAGGTTGTTCCTATACCGTGAGAAGTTGTGCAGGAGATACGTCAACCCCAGAACCCATGAGATGGTCTGGCAAATCGTGGTCCCCAAGGCAGACGTCCCAATGGTGTTGGAAGCGTACCACGATCAAGCAGGACACTTTGGCTGGAGGAAGCTGGAGACCCTGTTGAGATGCCGGTTCTACTGGGTAGGGATGCGCAGCTCCGTCGAGAGGTGGTGTCGGAACTGTGGACCCTGTGGTCTCAGAAGAAAGGACTACGGAAGTCAGAAGGCCCCCCTGCAACCTATCCGGACGACTCGTCCCCTGGAGATTGTGGCCTTGGACCACGTCAAATTGTCGCCAAGTAGATCTGGATACTCATACGCCTTGACCATGGTGGACCATTACTCCAGATTTCTGGTAGTCGTTCCAGTGAAAGACCAGACCGCAGTGACGGCCGCGAAGACCTTTCAAGCAAGTTTCTGCAGACCGCATGGGTATCCGGAGCAAGTCTTAACCGATCAGGGACCTGCTTTTGAAGCCGATTTATTCAAAGAATTCTGTCATATGTACGGGTGCAAGAAAATAAGAACAACACCATATCACCCTCAAACCAACGGTCTTTGTGAAAAGATGAACCATATTGTCCTTGACTTGTTGAGATCCATACCGTTGGAAGACAGGAATCGATGGCCGGATTTACTGCCTGATTTGGTTGATTTGTATAATCATATACCTGTAAGCTCAACTAACTGCACTCCAGCCTATCTTATGAGAGCAAGGCCTGGAAAACTACCAATGGATCTAGAACTTGGAGTGGTAGAACCGGAGGCAGACGACGCTGTTGAGAACTGGGACGTCAATCGGCAAGAGCAATACAGAAGAGTACAAATCTGTGTGGAGGAAAGTCTCAATAAGGCACGGGAGAAACAGGAAGATGTTTACAACCGAAATGCTCCTGCCAAGCCTTTGATGCCTGGAGAGGTAGTATTAAAAAGAAAAAGAAAGATGCACAAACTGGATAATCAGTGGGAGCAAGAACCCTACGTCATACAAGATTCTAAATACGACAACAGAAAAGTTTGTGTCGTCAGTAAAGACGGAGGAAGAACAACAACCACTGTGTCCAGAGATCATTTGAAGTTGTGTCCAGAACACTTAAAGAGTTGTGAAAAGAACCCTGTCTTCAATCAAAGAGAAAGAAAGGAAGAGGTCCTACACACCGATCTGGGAGATTTTCCTGCGGATTGGCCCCGACTGGGAGATGCTGTGATAATTCCAGTGTTGCAGTTTTATCAGCCACAGAGAAGTTTTACCTCCAGTTGTGCCTGTGGTGCCAGTTGAGCCCGTCCAGGAGTTACCCATTCCAGCAACACCTCAACCTGTGGAACCTCAAGATGGATCATCTGAAGCAGCGCCCCATACTATGGGATCCCCTGGTGAAGCTGACTCACACCGCCCAGCCATCAGTACGCTTGCCAGATCCATAGAAAGGTTAAGGCAGTTCTATAGTTTGCCGTTACGCAGTGCAGACAGATCGCAACTTGTTATACCTGAAACTACACCACGTAGATCAGAGAGAATCACAAAAGGGAAATTACCCATTAGATATCAGCAGTAGTTATAACGAATTGATGTAAATATATTGTGAAAAGTCTATATATATATATGTGTTTTTCCCTATTATGTCTTCGTTTAACAATGGACTCAGAGGCTGAGGACTGAGCCAGCCCAAAAACTGTATCCTGTAAATAGTTGCACTAAAGTGCCTTCTTAATGGTTTCACATGAAACCTTGACTCACCTCTGAACCAAAAACCCGTGTGGTGTGGCACTGAGTGAGGTCTGCATTTGGATGTCCTGCAGCCCACCCAGGACCCACGTTGAAGGTTTGGTGCGGGTCCTTCACAAGTATCTTGTATATATATTTATTAAATGCTATTTGATACTTTTGTATTTCTATATGTAAAATGTTATTGTTCGTAACGTTCAAGGTGTTCTCACCTCCCGGATGGGAAGAAGTTAATGTTTGTTGTTATGCATAAACAAAATTTTCTGTCTTCTTTATATTTTACAGCCCGGGAGTGCTGTCATTTACCATGGGGGAATGTGTAGCCCTGGTACACAATACCAGGAGGATGAGTGGAGAGGTAACAGTTAAGGTCTCTTCATGACATCATGTACACTTCTGACACACCCAGCAGGGGTGTGGAAGGGAGTGATTTCTAGTCAGTCAGTTTCCTGTCCTTGGACAGAGTAGACGTGTCCAGTTTAAGTCTATCATCAGTTCAGAAAGTGGAGTCTGGTGTAGGTGTCTGTATACACCTTAGTCTAGTCAGAGCTGTGCCCCACTGGAAGAAAGACTGAACTATCTATTAAGAGACAAGCAAGGCGAAGGACAAAGTGGAAGGAAGATAATTGGAAAAGTGCTTTTGACTTGGAAAAGTCCTGCACGTTGCCACCGGTTACTGGGGACCGAAGGATCACTATTGTACAGCATAGTGAAGAGAAAACCAGGAATCTACCGGACCCTAGGTCGCGGCAGACAAGCCCCTTATAGTCAGAACGTAGCTGGAGTCAGGGGGTGTGAAGACTTTGAGTTAGTGCACGACAAGAAAAGGATTCAGCTCCCTCGCAGGAAGGCTTCTAACACAAATTTGACTGGGCAGAACAGCTAAAGATTAGCTGGAATCATAGAGAGGACTACGCTTCAGGCTGGTCGTACTCAGCTTCATTGGAAAGTAAAGGAGGCCCCTAACTTGCTTAGCTGTTGCCTCAAAGCTCATCCTCCATCAACCCCATCAGCCTCCCCGGGACCTGCCTTATCATCTTGCAAGTAAAGGTATGGAAAGACGTTGACTGTGTGAGACTGAGTTATTATTGCATGCCTGCACAATCCCTACCTAACTACCGACCTGAGGGAAGAGTCCCACCTGTAGGGGACCCGACATCTAGCTGCCTCACCATCCCCTCAGAGATCTACAGCAGCGCTGGTACTAATTACCAGAATACTACAGGTGGCGTCACGAACTATACATAAATCAATCCCCTGTAAATATATCCCCAACATACGCCAGACCGCCCGGGCCACAGACCGAGCCACAGCTACCTGTGACAAAATCCCCATAGACTTCTACGGGCTCGGCTCTGAGTACCCCATTGCCCTGGTAACCCACAATTGTGGTGGCGGGTCGACACATTGACATGAAGTGTCATGGTTGTATTGTGTATAGAGGTTTGTACAGAGATCACTCTATTGTGAATCTTGATTTATAAGGCTCTTTTAAGGCCAGGAGTAAACATAGTGATTGTTTCATGTGAGAATACAGGCATAGGATGGTCGCTTTTTCAAGAAAACTGTCCCTACAGTTCATCCCTATAGTGTAGTTTAATGTATGGGAGTGTGCAAGTCATATCTGTGTACTGCTAGTCTGTAATTAAAATAAAACTATTTCACAAACATTTTAACATACCTGTGTTTCGCACCATTATGCCATACCAGAAGCACACATCCCTATAGTGTACTTTAATGTATGGGAGTGTGCAAGTCATATCTGTGTACTGCTACTCTGTAATTAAAATAAAACTATTTCACAAACTTTTTAACATACCTGTGTTTCGGACCATTATGCCATACCAGAAGCACACGGTGCCTTGTACTCTAGTCCATAATATTCGATTTTGAGCACATTATAGCTTAGCAGCCTATGTACAGACTAAAGATAGGGTACGTATCTTTTTAGCAGGAGTGCAGCAGTGATATGTTTCTGAGTCTCATGGAGTTTATTCTACAGTATTATCCAGGATATAGGAACATAGTGAATAAAAACAGGCTACGTATCTTTTTAGCAGGAGTGCAGCAGTGTTATGTTTGGAGTTTATTCTATAGTATTATTCAGGAGTTTATTTGTGGGGAAATGTATATGGCCAATTGTGCATATGGGATTTTATATTCTAGTTTATATTGTGTCATTATGACTCTCATCTTATAGTTTTATTCAGAGTTTATATATATTTATTTGCTAGTGAGTGTCTGTTTCTGCAGTGATTACGGGTCATATTATGTATAAGTGGTATGAGACTTTTTCTGTGTGAGGTTTCAGTAGAATAGCCTGGGATGAGCAGCGTTCTTGCAGCACAGGCCTATTTTTAAAAATGCTATGCCATGCTTGTGAACCGCTGAATCATTTTTAAACATTTCACGCCACTCATGCACCCACAGCACACTTATGGTGTACCCGCACCGCTGCAGCTAGTGCTTTTTAGCTAAAAAGGCGTGATATAACTGCCCGCAGGTGATGTTTGTGCCCTTATTTGCATCATTTTCATTATAACCCGACGGGGATCCGTGGAAAAACAACCCTGAAATTCAAAAACTAAGTGCTGTCCGTTAACATTTATAACGCTCAACTTATAGTTTTATTCAGAGTTTATATATTCATTTGCTAGAAGTCTTATGAAATAGCCTGCCACTGTATCTACACTTATCTCAGCAATTCATTGTATACTAAGAAGAATCTTGGCATGGTTTGTTAGAGATAGGTAACTTATTACCAAGGGGTGTGTACAAGGCTTGGGTTGTGTTAGAAGTCTAAATATTTTTCTATCTACTGGCTAACATGGTACAAAGATATACATCTTTACTGCACCATAGAGATGTAGTGCAACAGTGTTGACATGCCCTGGTATTCCCTGTAAGTACAAATGCGTGAAGGTCGCTGGTAATTAGATACGGTAATTCAGTTGCTAGAAATTACACACAGTAAATAGTCTTGCATTGTGTATAGCCAGTGGGTGGCCTTTTAAGACCAACACTATATGTATGTAAAGGTAATTTATCTATGTGTGTGTTTCACATTTTATAAGGGTCTTTTATGATCAGCAGTAATTTATCTGTGTGTGTTTCACACAGGACAAGTTCTGTGATCCGTCTATTGTGTGGGAAAAGTCAACGCGAGCTCACATTATGAGATGGTAATATTATGTACATGCAGATATTACAATATTACAGAATGCTTTATTCCTATTTTAAAAAAGCAATGATAGGGTATTGTAAAACATGATTACAAGATTTTATTGTAATAAATAAACACAGCTCAAAGACATTTCAAGCATTGAATTAATTGTGACAGCAAAATGGCCATACAGGCATTTGTGAGCTCTGCAATTCATTGTATACTAAGAAGAATCTTGGCAGGGATTGTTAGAGATAGCTAACTTATTAACAGGTGACCCTCACTGCTACTTTTCCTCTTGTCTAACATCACAATACAACCAGGTGGTTCTTCAAAACTATTTGTAAGTCTTCCGGCACAAAGCACATGTGAACAGTTGATGGTAATATTTTGGCACATGACAAATGTTTCTGACTCTCAGTTGCTATTTTATTAGTTATCATACGAATATTGTAGCGAATCAATGTGTATTAAATTGATTACTAACACGATTACGGCAACTTGATAACAAATTCACAACAAATTCGTTATTTTGTCACGATTACGGCAACTTGATAACAAATTCACAACAAATTCGTTATTTTGGGACTATTTTTTAACTGTTTCATGTGAGAATACAGGCATAGGATGGGGCCATTACTTATTGTATACTATTTATGTACAAAGATGATACGGAAAATATATGTTTCCAAAGTTTACTGACAGGGAGTACATAGTGGGGAGAGCCCTCTTGTAGTGCTAACCTGACTACAAGCCCTCACTGCTACTTTTCCTCTTGTCTAACATCACAATACAACCAAGTGGTTCTTCAAAACTATTTGTAAGTCTTCTGGCACAAAGCACATGTGAACAGTTGATGGTAATATTTTGGCACATGACAAATGTTTCTGACTCTCAGTTGCTAATACTGATAGACATATTGTGAAGTGACATATAGGGTCCATGTGAGACACCATATTTTTCAACATTTTTGCTCCTTCACAGATTTATTTTGCATTATATTTTTTTATTTTGCTTAAGGATCATGTACAGAGGCGTTTTTATGGTTTAATACTGATAGACATATTGTGAACCGCCATATAGGGTCCATGTGAGACACCATATTTTTCAAATATTAGTTGTGCGTTCGCTACCACTGTCAACCATAGCAGCTCTCATGATGCTAGCTATTCTGATCAGCTTATCATATCAACCATGAAGCCTCTTTTAACCCTTCACAATAATGTACAGAGGAGTTTTTACGGTTTAATACTGATAGACATATTGTGAACTGACATATAGGGTCCATGTGAGACACCATATTTTTCAACATTTCTGCTCATTCACAGAATTATTTTGCATTATATATTTTTTTTATTTTGCTTAAGGATCATGTACAGAGGAGTTTTTATGGTTTAATACTGATAGACATATTGGCCCAGGCATGCCCGGGCATGCCTGGACAAGTCCTGGTCACGGGACAGCCGTGGAAAAAACAATAGTGAAATTCAAAAACTATGTGCTGGCCGTTAACACACGCATAGTCATCTAGAAAATATTGAGCGAGTTGCTTCACAAACCCTCTCAAGGCATGCTGAATGTCAACGTTCCCGCTATGAGCTACACACATGACCAATTGTATAGCCTGGGCTGCGTAGCGTTCTTGTTGCACAGGGCTATTTTTAAAGATGCTATGCCCCTCAGATATAAAAGACAGGCATGTTGGGACGTGTCCCGGCCTATTTTGGCACATGCCCACTCCTATGCATCGATATTGAGCATCGTTCAACAAAAATCAGGTACATAGTTTTTACCATAGCTGTGTTTCTGACTCTCATGCCATGCCAGAAAGGCCTATTTTGGCACAGGCCCGCACCTATGCAACGATTTTGACCAGCATTCAACAAAAAATCGGGTACAAATTTTTTAACATACCAGTGTTTCGGACCCTCAGACCATGCCAGAAGCACTCTGTGCCATGTACTCTAACTTATAATATTCGATTTTGATCAGCATTCAACAAAAAATTGGGTGCTAACTTTTTAGCATACCTGTGTTTCTGTAGCGGATACACGGACCCCTACAGCGCATCCCTATAGTGTAGTTTAATGTAGGGGGCAAACAGATTATCGCTGGTGCTTGGAAAATACCACATTTCATAGATGGTGGTGATCCGTTGAATCATTTTTAAACATTTCACGCCACTCATGCACCCACAGCACACTTATGGTGTACCCGCACCGCTGCAGCTAGCGCTTTTTAGTTAAAAAGACCCTTATTTGCATCATTTTCATTATAGTATGACTGGTACATACCCACTCCTATGCAGCGATATTGAGTACCGTTCAACAAAAATCAGGTACAAACTTTTTAACATACCTGTGTTTCGGGCACTCATGCCATACCAGAAGCACTCTGTGCCATGTACCATAGCCCATAATAATCGATTTTGATCAGTATTCAACAAAAAATTGGCTGCAAACTTTTTAGCATACCTTGTTTCTGACTCCCATGTCGTACCAGAAAGACCTATTTTGGCACAGGCCTACACCTATGCAACGGTTTTGACCACTACTCAAACAAAAATTGGTTACAAACTTTTAACATACCTGTGTTTTCGGACCATCATGTCATACCAGAAGCACCCTGTGCCATGTACTCTAGACCATAATATTTCACAGCGGGTATTGGACCTACATAGCTTTGTTTTCTCAGCTATTAAAAAAAGTGTGGAAAACTGAAAATCCCGCGGTCTGTGGTAATTTAGTGAGAACCATATAGACAAATCGGGTATCGTCACACACGAGACCACGACACCTCGGGCTATCACATTTACCATTAGTTTTCAAAAACCACTGCCTTAACAATAAAGTAAGAATCGTGGTGACATGCATTGCGGTCTATAAATGTATAGTCTGAAAATTTACCGCTGGTAAAGAACAGTAAAAAGTCGTGCGTACAACTATCAGCCCCAAAACTCTCACCACTATCACAAACACTATTGCCTACAGAGGCGCCCCGCGAGAATTTCTGGATGTGCGTGTCAAGATGATCGATGCTCTGACCGATTGTTTGCTCGTGAATGCTGCCATTTCCAGGGTCATCATAGTTGTGTAAATGCGCTGGGGGCACGTGTATCGGCCCCTAGGGTGTGATGCGTGATCATTTTAATTATTTTTCAATTCATAACCAGACGTTCTCAGGCAGACAGGTTTATTTCACAGAAGTTGACTGTACATTTGCATAATTTTGTTTAAAATCGCACAGTTCTGCGATAATGTCGGCTGTTGGACACGCACTTATCAGTCTTTCATACGTGTCGCAGAAAGATTTTAGTCTGTTCTGTGCGAGTTTATTGTGCACGTAGTGTGCAGACATGTCAAGAAACATTTTGGCGTGTTCACCAGTCCATGCGGGTGCTGGTAGCTTTACAAATGTCGCGTTGAATCAGAGTAAAGTGGCTCATGTAGCTCTTCCTATATCTCGCCCACTTAGCGGTTAACTACACCACGTGTCTTTTCTTTAGTTACGGAGGATCGTCATTCGCGAGTTTTGCAACAGCGCAATTATGGATTTGAGAACAGAGCGGAGGTGAGAACGGAACCTCTTTCACACGGGTGTGTCGCAGATCGTGGAGAAAGCGACGCGCCAATCGCACACCCCGGGAATACGGCGAGTAGTAGGCGTAAGAATATACGTCTGTGTCAAGCTACATAATCTGCAAATAACAACGCGGTACCAACATCTGCCAATTCAGCCGATGCATTACCGTCAAAGAAACGCGCGGTATCGCGCCGTCGTGTAAGTAAGAAGCAGAAGGATGATGGTGGATCACCTTACACACCAACACCCGTATGGACTGCTGAACACGCCAAAATGTTTCTTGACATGTCTGCACAGTACGTGCATAATAAACTCTCGCAGAACAGACTAAAATCTTTCTGCGACACGTATGAAAGACTGATAAGTGCGTGTCCAACAGCCGACATTATCGCAGAACTGTGCGATTTTAAACAAAATTATGCAAATGTACAGTCAACTTCTGTGAAATAAACCTGTCTGCCTGAGAACGTCTGGTTATGAATTGAAAAATAATTAAAATGATCACGCATCACACCCTAGGGGCCGATACACGTGCCCCCAGCGCATTTACACAACTATGATGACCCTGGAAATGGCAGCATTCACGAGCAAACAATCGGTCAGAGCATCGATCATCTTGACACGCACATCCAGAAATTCTCGCGGGGCGCCTCTGTAGGCAATAGTGTTTGTGATAGTGGTGAGAGTTTTGGGGCTGATAGTTGTACGCACGACTTTTTACTGTTCTTTACCAGCGGTAAATTTTCAGACTATACATTTATAGACCGCAATGCATGTCACCACGATTCTTACTTTATTGTTAAGGCAGTGGTTTTTGAAAACTAGTGGTAAATGTGATAGCCCGAGGTGTCGTGGTCTCGTGTGTGACGATACCCGATTTGTCTATATGGTTCTCACTAAATTACCACAGACCGCGGGATTTTCAGTTTTCCACACTTTTTTTAATAGCTGAGAAAACAAAGCTATGTAGGTCCAATACCCGCTGTGAAATATTATGGTCTAGAGTACATGGCACAGGGTGCTTCTGGTATGACATGAGAGTCAGAAACATTTGTCATGTGCCAAAATAGGCCGGGACACGTCTCAACATGCCTCAATTTTTTGTTGAATGGTGATCAAAAACGAATATTATGGTCTAGAGTACATGGCACAGGGTGCTTCTGCTATGACATGATGGTCCGAAACACAGGTATGTTAAAAGTTTGTAACCAATTTTTGTTGAGTAGTGGTCAAAACCGTTGCATAGGTGTAGGCCTGTGCCAAAATAGGTCTTTCTGGTACGACATGGGAGTCAGAAACACAGGTATGCTAAAAAGTTTGCAGCCAATTTTTTGTTGAATACTGATCAAAATCGATTATTATGGGCTATGGTACATGGCACAGAGTGCTTCTGGTATGGCATGAGCGCCCGAAACACAGGTATGTTAACCCCTTCCCGACCCATGACGCCACGTAGGCGTCATGAAAATCAGTGCCAATCCGACCCATGACGCCTAAGTGGCGTCATGAAAGGATCGCGTCCCTGCGGGTCGGGTGACCGGGGTCACTGAAAGGTCACCCGACCAGCCGGCACAGGACCCTTTGTGCTTCACCACAGGTGGGTTGGCTTGTTAAAAGTGAAACAGCCAATCAGAGCAATCTGTAATATTTCACAAATATAATTGGTGAAATATTACAATCCAGCCATGGCCGATGCTGCAATAGCATCTGCCATGGCTGGACACCGAGCCCTGACCCCCCCACACGGATTCACGGCGGCGATCGGCCGCCGCCACCGAAAGATGGCAGCGATCGGTCACCGCCGTCACTAACAGCTCCCCTCCTCCTTTGCTCCGGTGCCCCCACCTTCCGATCCCCCCCCTAACCTTCCGACGCCCCTACTCACCTCTCCCGATCCACCGATGTCCCTGGATCGGTCCCGGCGTCCACCCGGGCCTCTTCATGGGCGCCGCCATCTTGGAAAATGGCGGGCGCATGCGCAGTGCGCCCGCCGGCCGGCGCATGCGCAGTGAGCCCTGCCTAGTCAAAAAATTTATTTTGATCACTGTGATAAACTGTCACAGTGATCAAAATAAAAAAAAGTAAGTGAACCCCCCCTGTCATAGGTAGGGAAAAATAATAAAGAATTTTTTTTTTTTTTTCTATTAGGCCCTGTGCACACGTTGCGGATTTCTGCGGATCCGCAGCTGATTTCTCTGCTGATCCGCAGCTGATTTCTCTGCTGATCCGCAGCTGATTTCGCTGCTGATCCGCAGCGGATTTCGCTGCTGATCCGCAGCGGATTTCGCTGCTGATCCGCAGCGGATTTCGCTGCTGATCCGCAGCGGATTTCGCTGCTGATCCGCAGCGTGATTTCGCTGCGGATCACAGCTGAAATTCGCTGCGGATCAGCAGCGAAATCAGCTGCGGATTCGCTGCGAATCCCAGCGATTTCGCTGCTGATCCGCAGCTGATTTCGCTGCTGATCCGCAGCGATTTCGCTGCTGATCCGCAGCGATTTCGCTGCTAATCCGCAGCTGATTTGCTGCTGATCCGCAGCTGATTTCGCTGCTGATCCGCAGCGGATTTCGCTGCTAATCCGCAGCGGATTTTGCTGTGGATCAGCAGCGGATTTTGCTGCGGATCCGCAGCGGATTTGGCGCTGCGGATCCACAGCAGATACAGAAACCATGTACAGTACAATGCAAATAAATGGTAAAAAAAAACGCTGTGCACATGCTGCAGATTTTTCAGCGCGGATTTGCTGCGGTTTTAAATCCGCAGCATGTCAATTCTTTGTGCGGATTCCGCAGCGATTTTACACCTATTCTATTATAGGTGTAAAACCGCAGAGAAAAACCGCAGCAAATCCGCGCTAAATACGCAGGTAAAAGGCAGGTCGTTTTACCTGCGGATTTTAGAAAAATCCGCAAGTGAATCTGCAACGTGTGCACGGGGCCTTAGGGTCAGGCTGGGTTCATATTGCATTATGGCAGTCCGTTAGATGGACTGCGTTTCACCGCGGTATAACGCGGTGTAACGCAGTCCGTTAACGCTGCCATTCACCCCATTTGTGTGCGCATCGCAACGCATGCCATGAAGCGGCATGCGTTCGCGACGTGTCGTCATTCAGTGATGGAGCCTTGGACGCAGGCTGCAGCGTCTGGGCTCCATCACCGCTAGCACAGATAAATCATCGCTGATTCCTCTGCACTAGCGGGTATAGCATAACGCGATCGCGTTATGCTATACCGTTACCAGCCCGTCAACGCTACGTGTTGAACGGGCTGGTAAAACGCAATATGAACTCAGCCTTAGGGTTAGAACTAGGGTTAGGGTTAGAACTAGGGTAAGGGTTAGAACTAGGGTTAGGGTTGGAATTAGGGTTAGGGTTGGAATTAGGGTTAAGGTTGGGATTAGGGTTGGGATAAGCGTTAGGGGTGTTTTGGGGTTAGGGTTGGGATTACGGTTAGGCTTGTGGTTAGGTTTATGGTTAGAGTTGGGATTAGGGTTAGGGGTGTGTTGGGGTTAGGGTTATGGTTAGGGTTTGTATTAGGGTTAGGGGTGTGTAGGGGTTAGGGTTGGGGTTAGGGGTGTGTTGGGGTTAGGGTTGGAGTTAGAATTGAGAGGTTTCCACTATTTAGGTACATCAGGGGATCTCCATACGCGACATGGCGCCACCATTGATTCCTGCAAATTTTGCGTTCAAAAAGTCAAACAGTGCTCCCTTTATTCCAAGCCCCGACGTGTGCCCAAACAGTGGTTTACCCCCACATATGGGGTATCAGCGTACTCGGGAAAAATTGCACAACAACTTTGGGGGTCTAATTTCTCCTGTTACTGTTGGGAAAAAAATTGGGGACTAAAAAAGTTATTTTTGTGGAAAAAAAATGATTTTTATTTTCACGGCTCTGCGTTATAAACTTCTGTGAAGAACTTGGGGGTTCAAAGTGCTCACCACACATCTAGATAAGTTCCTTGCGGGGTCTAGTTTCCAAAATGGGTCACTTGTGGGGAGTTTATACTGTTTAGGCACATCAGGGACTCTGCAAACATAACATGACGCCCGCAGACCATTCCATCAAGGCGGCAATTCAAAACGTCACTACTTCCCTTCCGAGCCCCGAAGTGTGCCCATACAGTAGTTTTCTCCCACATATGGGATATCAGCGTACTCAGGACAAATTGGACAACAACTTTTGAGTTCTAATTTCTCCTGTTACCCTTGGGAAAATAAAAAAATTGGGGACTAAAAGATCATGTTTGTGGAAAAAATATGATTTTTTTATTTTCATGGCCCGGCGTTATAAACTTCTGTGTAGCCCTTGGGGGTTCAAAGTGCTCACTACACATCTAGATAAGCTCCTTGGGGGGTCTAGTTTCCAAAATGGGGTCACTTGTGGGGGGTTTCTACTGTTTAGGCACATCAGGGGCTCTGCAAAGGCAACATGACGCCCACAGAACATTCCATCAAGTCTGCATTCCAAAATGGCGCTCCTTCCCTTCTGTGCTCTCCCATGTGCCAAAACAGTGGTTCCCCCCCACATATGGGGTACCAGTGTACTCAGGACAAACTGAACAACAACTTTTGTGGTCCAATTTCTCCTGTTACCCTTGTGAAAATAAAAAATTGCGGGTTAAAAAAATCAGTTTTTGAGGAAAAAAATGATTTTTTATTTTCACGGCTCTGCATTACAAACTTCTGTGAAGCACGTGGGGGTTCAAGGTGCTCACCACACATCTAGTTAAGTTCCTTGAGGGGTCTAGTTTACAAAATGTGGTCACTTGTGGGGGGTTTCTACTGTTTAGGCACATCAGGGGCTCTGCCCGCCCGCAGACCATTCCATCAAGTCGGCATTTCAAAGCGTCACTACATCCCTTCCAAGCCCTGACGTGTGCCCAAACAGTGGTTCTCCCCCACATGTGAGGTACTAGCATACTTAGGACAAATTAGACAACAACTTTTGGGGTCCAATTTCTCCTGTAACCATTGTGAAAATAAAAAATATGGGCTAAATAATAATTTTTTGAGAAAAAAAAATGATTTTTTATTTCACGGCTCTGCGTTATAAAGTTTTGTAAAGCACCTGGGGGTTCAAAGTGCTCACTGTGCATCTGCATAAGTTTCTTAGGGGGTCTAGTTTCCAAAATGGGGTCATTTGTGGGTGAGCTCCAAAGTTTAGGCATACAGGGGCTCTCCAAACATGACATGGTGTCCGCTAACGACTGGAGCTAATTTTCCATTCAAAAAGTCAAATGGCGCTCCTTCCCTTCTGAGCCCTGCCGAGCGCCCAAACAGTGGTTTATGACCACATATGAGGTATCTGTGTACTCAGGAGAAATTGCCCAACAAATTTTAGGATCCAATTTATACTGTTGCCCATGTGAAAATGAAAAAACAGGCTAAAAGAAAATTTTTGTGAAAAAAAAAGTACTTTCTTTTTTTTACGGATCAATTTGTGAAGCACTTGGGGGTTCAAAGTGCTCACTCTGCATCTAGATAAGTTCCTTGGGGGTCTAGTTTCCAAAATGGGGTCACTTGTGGGGGAGCTCCAATGTTTAGGCACACAGGGACTCTCCAAATGCGACATGGCATCCGCTAAATATTCCAGCATATTTTCCATTCAAAAAGTCAAATGGCGCTCCTTCCCTTCTGAGCCCTGCCGTGCGCCCAAACAGTGGTTTATGACCACATATGAGGTATCTGTGTACTCAGGAGAAATTGCCCAACAAATTTTAGGATCCAATTTATACTGTTGCCCATGTGAAAATGAAAAAACTGAGGCTAAAAGAAAATTTTTGTGAAAAAAAAAGTACTTTCTTTTTTTTACGGATCAATTTGTGAAGCACCTGGGGGTTTAAAGTGCTCACTCTGCATCTAGATAAGTTCTTTGGGGGGTCTAGTTTCCAAAATGGGGTCACTTGTGGGGGAGCTCCAATGTTTAGGCACACAGGGACTCTCCAAATGCAACATGGCAACCGCTAAATATTCCAGCATATTTTCCATTCAAAAAGTCAAATGGCGCTCCTTCCATTCTGAGCCCTGTCGTGTGCCCAAACAGTGGTTTATGACCACATATGAGGTATCTGTGTACTCAGGAGAAATTGCCCAACAAATTTTAGGATCCATTTTATCCTGTTGCCCATGTGAAAATGAAAAAACTGAGGCTAAAAGAAAATTTTTGTGAAAAAAAAAGTACTTTCTTTTTTTTACGGATCAATTTGTGAAGCACCTGGGGGTTCAAAGTGCTCACTCTGCATCTAGATAAGTTCCTTACGGCGTCTAGTTTCCAAAATGGGGTCACTTGTGGGGGAGCTCCAATGTTTAGGCACACAGGGACTCTCCAAATGCGACATGGCAACCGCTAAATATTCCAGCATATTTTCCATTCAAAAAGTCAAATGGCGCTCCTTCCCTTCTGAGCCCTGCCGTGCGCCCAAACAGTGGTTTATGACCACATATGAGGTATCTGTATACTCAGGAGAAATTGCCCAACAAATTTTAGGGTCCATTTTATCCTGATGCCCATGCAAAAATGAAAAAATTGATGCTAAAACAAAAATTTTGTTGGAAAAATTAAAATGTCCATTTTTTCCTTCCACGTTGCTTTAGTTCCTGTGAAGCACCTGAAGGGTTAATAATCTTCTTGAATGTAGTTTTGAGTAGCTTGAGGGGTGCAGTTCTTATAATGGTGTCACTTTTGGGTATTTTCTGCCATATAGACCCCTCAAAGTGACTTCAAATGTGAGGTGGTCCCTAAAAAAAATGGTTTTGTAAATTTTGCTGTAAAAATGAGAAATCGCTGGTCAACTTTTAACCCTTATAACTTCCTAACAAAAAAAAATGTTGTTCCCAAAATTGTGCTGATGTAAAGTAGACATGTGGGAAATGTTATTTATTAACTATTTTGTGTCACATAACTCTCTGGTTTAACAGAATAAAAATTAAAAATTTGAAAATTACAAAATTTTCAAAATTTTCGCCAAATTTCCATTTTTTTCACAAATAAACGCAAAAATTATCGACCTAAATTTACCACTAACATGAAGCCCAATATGTCACGAAAAAACATTCTCAGAATCGCTAGGATCCGTTGAAGCGTTCCTGAGTTATTACCTCATAAAGGGACACTGGTCAGAATTGCAAAAAATGGCAAGGTCTTTAAGGTCAAAATAGGCTGGGTCATGAAGGGGTTAAAAAGTTTGTACCTGATTTTTGTTGAACGGTACTCAATATCGCTGCATAGGAGTGGGCATGTACCAGTCGTACTATAATGAAAATGATGCAAATAAGGGCCTTTTTAACTAAAAAGCGCTAGCTGCAGCGGTGCGGGTACACCATAAGTGTGCTGTGGGTGCATGAGTGGCGTGAAATGTTTAAAAATGATTCAGCGGATCACCACCATCTATGAAATGTGGTATTTTCCAAGCACCAGCGATAATCTGTTTGCCCCCTACATTAAACTACACTATAGGGATGCGCTGTAGGGGTCCGTGTATCCGCTACAGAAACACAGGTATGCTAAAAAGTTAGCACCCAATTTTTTGTTGAATGCTGATCAAAATCGAATATTATAAGTTAGAGTACATGGCACAGAGTGCTTCTGGCATGGTCTGAGGGTCCGAAACACGGGTATGTTAAAAAATTTGTACCCGATTTTTTGTTGAATGCTGGTCAAAATCGTTGCATAGGTGCGGGCCTGTGCCAAAATAGGCCTTTCTGGCATGGCATGAGAGTCAGAAACACAGCTATGGTAAAAACTATGTACCTGATTTTTGTTGAACGATGCTCAATATCGATGCATAGGAGTGGGCATGTGCCAAAATAGGCCGGGACACGTTCCAACATGTCGGTCTTTTATATCTGAGGGGCATAGCATCTTTAAAAATAGCCCTGTGCAACAAGAACGCTACGCAGCCCAGGCTATACAGTTGGTCATGTGTGTAGCTCATAGCGGGAACGTTGACATTCAACATGCCTTGAGAGGGTTTGTGAAGCAACTCGCTCAATATTTTCTAGATGACTATGCGTGTGTTAACGGCCAGCACATAGTTTTTGAATTTCACTATTGTTTTTTCCACGGCTGTCCCGTGACCAGGACTTGTCCAGGCATGCCCGGACTTGTCCAGGCATGCCCGGGCCAATATGTCTATCAGTATTAAACCATAAAAACTCCTCTGTACATGATCCTTAAGCAAAATAAAAAAAATATATAATGCAAAATAATTCTGTGAATGAGCAGAAATGTTGAAAAATATGGTGTCTCACATGGACCCTATATGTCAGTTCACAATATGTCTATCAGTATTAAACCATGAAAACTCCTCTGTACATTGTTGTGAAGGGGTTAAAAGAGGCTTCATGGTTGATATGATAAGCTGATCAGAATAGCTAGCATCATGAGAGCTGCTATGGTTGACAGTGGTAGCGAACGCACAACTAATAACTATATAATGCAAAATAATTCTGTGAATGAGCAGAAATGTTGAAAAATATGGTGTCTCACATGGACCCTATATGGCGGTTCACAATATGTCTATCAGTATTAAACCATAAAAACACCTCTGTACATGATCCTTAAGCAAAATAAAAAAATATAATGCAAAATAAATCTGTGAAGGAGCAAAAATGTTGAAAAATATGGTGTCTCACATGGACCCTATATGTCACTTCACAATATGTCTATCAGTATTAGCAACTGAGAGTCAGAAACATTTGTCATGTGCCAAAATATTACCATCAACTGTTCACATGTGCTTTGTGCCGGAAGACTTACAAATAGTTTTGAAGAACCACTTGGTTGTATTGTGATGTTAGACAAGAGGAAAAGTAGCAGTGAGGGCTTGTAGTCAGGTTAGCACTGCAAGAGGGCTCTCCCCACTATGTACTCCCTGTCAGTAAACTTTGGAAACATATATTTTCCGTATCATCTTTGTACATAAATAGTATACAATAAGTAATGGCCCCATCCTATGCCTGTATTCTCACATGAAACAGTTAAAAAATAGTCCCAAAATAACGAATTTGTTGTGAATTTGTTATCAAGTTGCCGTAATCGTGTTAGTAATCAATTTAATACACATTGATTCGCTACAATATTCGTATGGTAACTAATAAAATAGCAACTGAGAGTCAGAAACATTTGTCATGTGTCAAAATATTACCATCAACTGTTCACATGTGCTTTGTGCCGGAAGACTTACAAATAGTTTTGAAGAACCACCTGGTTGTATTGTGATGTTAGACAAGAGGAAAAGTAGCAGTGAGGGTCACCTGTTAATAAGTTAGCTATCTCTAACAATCCCTGCCAAGATTCTTCTTAGTATACAATGAATTGCAGAGCTCACAAATGCCTGTATGGCCATTTTGCTGTCACAATTAATTCAATGCTTGAAATGTCTTTGAGCTGTGTTTATTTATTACAATAAAATCTTGTAATCATGTTTTACAATACCCTATCATTGCTTTTTTAAAATAGGAATAAAGCATTCTGTAATATTGTAATATCTGCATGTACATAATATACCATCTCATAATGTGAGCTCGCGTTGACTTTTCCCACACAATAGACGGATCACAGAACTTGTCCTGTGTGAAACACACACAGATAAATTACTGCTGATCATAAAAGACCCTTATAAAATGTGAAACACACACATAGATAAATTACCTTTACATACATATAGTGTTGGTCTTAAAAGGCCACCCACTGGCTATACACAATGCAAGACTATTTACTGTGTGTAATTTCTAGCAACTGAATTACCGTATCTAATTACCAGCGACCTTCACGCATTTGTACTTACAGGGAATACCAGGGCATGTCAACACTGTTGCACTACATCTCTATGGTGCAGTAAAGATGTATATCTTTGTACCATGTTAGCCAGTAGATAGAAAAATATTTAGACTTCTAACACAACCCAAGCCTTGTACACACCCCTTGGTAATAAGTTACCTATCTCTAACAAACCATGCCAAGATTCTTCTTAGTATACAATGAATTGCTGAGATAAGTGTAGATACAGTGGCAGGCTATTTCATAAGACTTCTAGCAAATGAATATATAAACTCTGAATAAAACTATAAGTTGAGCGTCATAAATGTTAACGGACAGCACTTAGTTTTTGAATTTCAGGGTTGTTTTTCCACGGATCCCCGTCGGGTTATAATGAAAATGATGCAAATAAGGGCACAAACATCACCTGCGGGCAGTTATATCACGCCTTTTTAGCTAAAAAGCACTAGCTGCAGCGGTGCGGGTACACCATAAGTGTGCTGTGGGTGCATGAGTGGCGTGAAATGTTTAAAAATGATTCAGCGGTTCACAAGCATGGCATAGCATTTTTAAAAATAGGCCTGTGCTGCAAGAACGCTGCTCATCCCAGGCTATTCTACTGAAACCTCACACAGAAAAAGTCTCATACCACTTATACATAATATGACCCGTAATCACTGCAGAAACAGACACTCACTAGCAAATAAATATATATAAACTCTGAATAAAACTATAAGATGAGAGTCATAATGACACAATATAAACTAGAATATAAAATCCCATATGCACAATTGGCCATATACATTTCCCCACAAATAAACTCCTGAATAATACTATAGAATAAACTCCAAACATAACACTGCTGCACTCCTGCTAAAAAGATACGTAGCCTGTTTTTATTCACTATGTTCCTATATCCTGGATAATACTGTAGAATAAACTCCATGAGACTCAGAAACATATCACTGCTGCACTCCTGCTAAAAAGATACGTACCCTATCTTTAGTCTGTACATAGGCTGCTAAGCTATAATGTGCTCAAAATCGAATATTATGGACTAGAGTACAAGGCACCATGTGCTTCTGGTATGGCATAATGGTCCGAAACACAGGTATGTTAAAAAGTTTGTGAAATAGTTTTATTTTAATTACAGACTAGCAGTACACAGATATGACTTGCACACTCCCATACATTAAAGTACACTATAGGGATGTGTGCTTCTGGTATGGCATAATGGTGCGAAACACAGGTATGTTAAAAAGTTTGTGAAATAGTTTTATTTTAATTACAGACTAGCAGTACACAGATATGACTTGCACACTCCCATACATTAAACTACACTATAGGGATGAACTGTAGGGACAGTTTTCTTGAAAAAGCGACCATCCTATGCCTGTATTCTCACATGAAACAATCACTATGTTTACTCCTGGCCTTAAAAGAGCCTTATAAATCAAGATTCACAATAGAGTGATCTCTGTACAAACCTCTATACACAATACAACCATGACACTTCATGTCAACACTGCTGCTAATAAGTAAGCCATCTTTAACAAACCCTGTAGCTGAGATGTCCCCATGTGTCAGTCCTGCTAAAAGATACATCTCCAAAATACATTTACTGTTTTTACACACATATAAAACAAGCCTTTTATACTGGTGTCTGTATTTCACTAAGAGTCTGTATTTCACTAAAAATTCTTATATACTGGAGTCTGTACTACAGACTCTGCTAGAAAATAGCTTTACATTTACTGGGTCCTTAAAAGCATCTACCCACAAAAAAGAATAAAATCAAGATTCGCTCTTTAATTCACTAAAACTCCACAGACTAATCACTTTGATTGAAACTCACAGATCCACCAGCCCAGATTTCCCAGACTGATCAAAGTCCAGCCAGATCAAATCCCAGGGAGACGGATTAAATGATAGGGGGCGTGTCGACCTGTCAGATTTGAGTTTGATGAGTAATACAGTTCCTATACTACTGACTCAGCAGCGATCCTGACAAGTTCATATCGTTGTCGAGATCGCTGGTGATTTGCTATGTGAGACGGGGCCCTTACTGTAGCTCTTATCCATTCTTGTCTGGATTATTGCAACTCTCTACAAATCGGTCTCCCTCTTACCAAACTCTCCCCTCTCCAATCTATATTGAATGCAGCAGCCAAGATCATATTCCTGTCCAACCGCTACACTGACGCCTCTACCCTGTGCCAGTCATTGCACTGGTTGCCCATCCGACACAGAGTTCAATATAAACTTATTACTCTTACCCACAAAGCGCTCCACGGTTCAACACCATGCTACGTTTCCTCCCTCGTCTCAGTCTACCACCCCACCTGTTGTGAATGGGTTTGAGATGAGTTCTGAGCAGAGGCTCCCTCTGGTGGTTACAAGCGGTGCTAGTGAAGATTGTGAGGACTGGGAATCAGGTGTTACTGACTGGTCTTATATAAGGGAGTCATTTTCCCATCAGGGTTGCCAGTGATCAATTGTTCTGGTCTGAATCCTTCATTCCAGTTTCCCTTGTAGCCTGCTGTGTCGTGTCTGCATCTCCTGCTTACAGATAAGACTTTTGCTTCTTTTGTGTTTGTGCTATATTTTTGCATTTTGTCCTGCACTTCTTTGGGGGCCTTCAGGGTTCCCTCCGGGGGCTTCTGCCCTCTCAGTTTAGTTCAGCCACTGAGTTTTGTTCTTTTGCTTTTTCCAGTTTTTTCAGTGGCTGCTGTTTTGATTTTGTTACACCAGAGAACTAATTTAGGTGGTAGAGGTCGTGTGATCTCAGGTGATTTTGAAATTATTAGAGTTGGTGCTTTTCAGGGTTTTCTGGGATTGCAGTAAGTACCCTTCCTATCCTTTTCTATTTAGATAGTTTGGGCCCCAGCGTTTGCTCATACTATTTTCTGTCTGTGTCAGTATTTCATCTTGTCTAACCGCCATTACATGTTTGGGGGCTTTCTAATATCTTTGGGGTTCTGCTCCGGGGCAGATAGCTTTCCTATTTCTATCTTTAGGTGTAGTTAGTTTCTCAGGCTGTGACGAGGCGTCTAGGACCAACGTAGGAACGCTCCACGGCTGCCTCTAGTTGTGGTGGTTAGTCAGGGTACAGCAATCTCATAGATTCCAACTGCTGTGGTGTATTGCCTTTTTTACCTGCACTCCTCAGCTACCGAAACATAACACCCACCCGTGCCCTCCTTTCCGCTAATGATGTAAAACTAAAATCCTCAATAATCGGAACCTCCCACTCCCGTCTTCAAGACTTCTCGTGTGCTGCTCCAATTCTTTGAAATGCACTACCCAGTACAATTCAATTAATTCCCAATAACCACAGTTTCAAATATGGACTAAAAACACATTTCTTTAGACTAGCCTATAGCCTCACCTCACTTATCTAACTATCCTCATTTCGCCCATACATAATTTTCTTTAACATCATGACCCTCAAAGCATCTGTTCACACAACCTCCATGCTGGAGGTGCGGAGAAGCTAACGCAGATATGTTACACGTCAGGTGGAAGTGCCATAAAGTGGAGCCGCTCTGGGACGCAATCTCCCATCTAGTGTCTCAAATTAGTGGTATCCCAATGAAAACTGGGAAAGAGCAGGCGCTTCTGGCCAGTGACCGGATTTAATCCCGTACGAGTTCAGGACAGTGATTGCGCACATCCTCATAGCTACTAAAATTAAAATCGCAGGATATTGGAAAAATCCCAAATGTTCGTCATTAATTGAAATCATGGCATTGGTGAATGACAATTGTTTATCAGAGAAGATAATTGCTTCATCCACCAATAATATATCATCATATCTCAGGAAATGGGACAGCTGGCGATCATTCAGACTAAACACTGTGGTCACAGAGATGTAATAGAGCTATTAATGGGAATATACGGGTATAGTCATTTGTTGTCATCACCCCTTCCCTTTTCCCTATCATATTTAGCTATGTTAAATTGTTATTATATTTACCCGATTAATGTTTTGAGGAACCTTCTGTAACAATGAATGGAAGCTAAATGGTTGTTAAATAGGAGTTTATTTAAAATTTTAATAAAAAGTTTATGGTTAAAAGACAACAGTCGGAAAGAAGCAGAGGTCAGGGCAGGCGGCAGTCCAAAAGGTGATCCATTGAACAAGCCATAGTCAAAACCAGAAAATCTGTCTGAGAAGCAGCTGCGCACAAGATGTTATGGGCATGCTGCAAGCCACCCACCACTATATTTTCCTCCGGCTAAATCATAGTGCCGCGGTATTCTCTCCTAGGGAGAGTAATCTTCCAAGCACCAGAAATGATGCCCTCATCTCTCATGTAGGTCCGGCGTACTCCATGTGGGCTCATCAGCATTGCTTGCATGTTCTTTCTAGCAGCATAGCTGACTGGCATGTATGGCATAGGTCTGTAGGCTTCTTTAGCAGTCACCTTAATACGCGGTGGGACTTCAGGTGTTTGAGAGGAAGTTGGGTCGTACCTGCCAGAAAACAGGATCTTGAACGACTTTGCTAATGTCTGCACCTCATCATCGTTGGGGAGTTTCGGGTGTTTCATCATAACCAATGGCTCCGGCTCTTGTCCTTCCATGCTGTATCCTTTAGATTGCAGAAACAACTTCAGTCTTTCAAACTGGTGCATTGTTTTAGTTGGTGGAGGAGACGGTGGTGGATTTTTCACATTTTGGCCCGTTTCGGTTGGTGGAGGATTTGGTGGTGGACTTTCCGAATATAGGCCAGTATCAGCTGGTGGTGGACTATTCAAATATCGGCCCGTTTCCTGTTCCGGTGTTTGGAACAGGCATTTAATAAATGACACGACAGAATAAAGTGCTGCCATCAAACACCCAGAGAAGCCAGTTTGCCTTTTGTGGTGTCCACGCCTCTGGCAGTATGGGGATGTCCTGGCATGTGGGAGACGTCTCCGTAGTTGGATCTTCCCTCCAGCTACGGGTGCAGCCATTAGGCTGTCTTCCCCTCCACACACACAAGTGTGTGCAGATGGTAAAAAACACTCCCAAAAAAAGTAAATAAATAAATAAAATAAAAGAAACAAGTAACTCAAGTCGCTCTGGGTTAGTGCTCAGCTCTCTTCTCTACCTCTGCTTGCCTCGCACTGACCGTTCTTGATGAGCATTCCATGACTCGTGGACAACGCTTCTGTGAGGTCATAAAGCCGAACATGGCAACGGGTCTAATGTAGAAAAACTAGTTCTGTTACCCATGGCAGAGCATCCAATACCAGCTGTCACTGCATGGATAGGGGTTAGCTGGATTGGGATGAAATGTATAAAAACTTACTAGAGCACAAGTCGTTGCTTTAACCCCTTGCGCGCGCAGCCCATTTTTGTTTTTGCGTTTGTTTTCCACTCCCCTTCTTCCCAGAGCCATAACTTTTTTATTTCTCCGTCAATATGGCCATGTGAGGGCTTGTTATTTGAGGGAAAAGTTGTACTTTTGAAAGTCAACATTAGTTTCATGTATTGTGTACTCAAAAACAGGAAAAAAATTCTAAGTGCGGTGAAAATGAAAAAAAAATGCAATTCCACAACTTTTTTTTTTTTTACCATGTTCACCAAATGCTAAAACTGACCTGCCATTATGATTCTCCAGGTCATTACGAGTTCATAGACACCAAACATGTCTAAGTTCTTTTTTCTATTCTTTTTTAATTAAGTGGTAAAAAAATACAAAGTTTGTTTAAAAAAAATAAAAATTGTGCCATTTTCCGAGACCGGTGGTGTCTCCATTTTTCCTGATCTCGGGTTGGGTGAGGGCTTATATTTTTTGCGTGCTGAGCTGACGCTTTTAATTATACCATTTTAGTGCAGATATGATCTTTTGATCGTCCGTTATTACATTTTAATGCAATGTCGTGGTGACCAAAATTGTAATTCTGGTGTTTTGACTTTTTTTTGTCGCTACGCTATTTAGCGATCAGGTTAATCCTTATTTTTATTGATAGATCGAGCGATTCTGAACGCGGTGATGCCAAATATGTGTTTGATTTTTTTTTGAATGGGGCGAAAGGGGGTGATTTAAATTTTTATTTATTTTTTTATATTTCTAAACATTTTGATATTTTTTTATTTTTACTTTTGGCATGCTTCAATAGTCTACATGGGAGACTAGAAACTGCCATAACACGATCAGCTCTGCTACATACAGGCGATGATCAATTCACCTGTATGTAGCCGAATTACTCACTTGCTATGAGTACCGACCACCGGGTGGCGCTCACAGAAAGTCGGCAGTGAAAACCATAGAGGTCTCCAGGAGACCTCTGGTTGTCATACCAACCCACCAGTGACCTGCGATCACCGATGGGCGGATTTCCGGCCAGATGGGCGGAAGCACACGTTAAATGCTGCTGTCAGAGTTTGACAGCAGCATTTAACAGGTTAATAGCTGCGGGTGGATCGCAATTACACCCACGGCTGTTTTAGGCACATGTCAGTTGTTCAAAACAGCTGACATGTGCCAGGAAAGTTGTGGGCTCACTGCCGGAGCCCACATCAAAGGAAGAGAAGTGACATGTGCAGTACTAGTAAGGTGCATGTAGCAAAGGGGTTAAAAAGGGAACTGCAGTCACACTAGTGATTTTATAATCAGTCCGAATTTGTTCCTGCAGAGTCGTATGAATGTAAAGCAAGTATCATGCGTTTTTTTTCATGCGAGTACAATGCGATTTTTCACGCCTAGCATCCGATTCACATCCGAGTGCAGTGCGATTGATCTCGCTACATGTTTCCGCTACATGACAAAGGCCTAAAGAGAACACCGGCCGGACCTGCACATTCATATACTAAGATTGCTTCATGTCACACAGCCCTAGAAAAGCCGGGAGCAGTCGTGATTGGCAGGAAATGGATGAACACATGAGTTCATGAATTTGGTCTAGTTTGGTTCAAAGGCAGAAAATCTAATTACGCCACATTTTAGCAGGCAAGGATGTGCAAATTTAGTGCCATTTTCAGCCATACCTTTAACCCCTTTTATTCCCGAGGGTGGTTTGCACGTTAATGACCGGGCCAATTTTTACAATTCTGACCACTGTCTCTTTATGAGGTTATAACTCTGGAACGCTTCAACGGATCTTGGCGATTCTAAGAATGTTTTCTCGTGACATATTGTACTTCATGTTAGTGGTAAAATGTCTTCGATATAACTTGCGTTTATTTCTGAAAAAAATGGAAATATGGCGAAAAGTTTGAAAATTTTGCAATTTTCAAACGTTGAATTTTTATGCCCTTAAATCAGAGAGTTATATCGCACAAAATAGTTACTAAATAACATTTCCCACATGTCTACTTTACTTAAGACAATTTTGGAACAAATTTTTTTTTGTTAGGAAGTTATAAGGGTTAAAACTTGACCAGCGATTTCTCATTTTTACAACACCATAATTTTTTTTAGGGACACATCACATTTGAAGTCACTTTGAGGGGTCTATATGATGGAAAATACCCAAAAGTGACACCATTCTAAAATCTGCACCCCTCACGGTGCTCAAAACCACATTCAAGAAGTTTATTAACCCTTCAGGTGCTTCACAGGAATTTTTGAAATGTTTTAAAAAAATTAACATTTAACTTTTTTCATAAAATATTTACTTCAGATCCAATTTTTGTGATTTTACCAAGTGTAACAGGAGAAATTGGATCCCAAAAGTTGGTGTGCAATTTTTCCTGAGAACGCTGATACCCAATATGTGGGGGTACACCACTGTTTGGGGTGCACGGCAGAGCTCGGAAGGGAAGGAGCGCCGTTTGACTTTTTCAACGCAGAATTGCCTGGAATTGAGATCAGACGTCATGTCGCCTTTGGAGAGCCCCTGATGTGCATAAACAGTGGAAACCCCCCACATGTGACACCATTTTTGAAAGTAGACCCCCTAAGGAGCTTATCTAGATGTGTGTTGAGCACTTTGAACTCC
>JARQOD010005292.1:0-48885 GCA_033576555.1 Oophaga sylvatica | reverse complement strand
TTGGGGCCAAACCTATGTGTCATGAGTGGAAGGTGGGACAAAATCTTTTGAAATCCATGCATGGGGTTCATTTTAATGAGGGTTAGATCTTCCACATTTTGGGGGGACAGCCGGGGTCCTTCTTTCTGTCAGGATTGATCCAGCAGCACTGAACACTCTTTCCGATAACACACTACTGTAGCGCTTCCCACGGCTGTGGGGCGTCGGGACATGGCAAGCTTGCCTAGCTAGCCAATGCCCCCACGCCGCCAGTCCACGACGACGTGGGGCCATGGTTCCCAGATGGAAGAGAAATGTGGACCCACTGGACCACGGAGGGAGACCCGGGCCTCCCGGACTAGGGAAGGGCAGCGACCGGGATCCGTGGCAGCTGAGCTTTGTGGGCAGGTGGCGACCTGCAGGAACTAGACAACACCGCACAACTTCAGGTAAGAAGAAACATAAAGTTTTTCTTAAAGAAAACACAGTACATAAAACAGAACATAAGACCGGCCTCCCCATTCCGCACATCAGAGAAGGGTACACGACTCAGGATCATAGACGAGTGCTGGAGGGCATCACGGGTAGATGCAGTCCAGGGTTATCTGGCACGGGCATACTTGGACGGCCTCTCTCTCAGGCCTTAGCGTAGCACAGGGTCAGCAGGAGAACATCAGACACCGACCTCAGACAGACTTCAGACGATGGCGGGGTCATCACGGGTTGATGAAGTCCAGGATCATCTGGCACGGGGATACTAGTATGGCCTCACTCTCAGGCCTCGGGCGTAGCACAGGTCAGCAGGGGAACATCAGACCCCCGGCCCAGGACGAACGTCAACGATGGCGGGGTCATCACGGGTTGAGAAATCCAGGGTTTATCTGGCACGGGCATACTGGACGGCCTCTCTCTCAGGCTCAGGCGTAGCACAGGCTCAGCAGGAGAACATCAGACACCCGACCCAGGACAGACGTCATCACAGGGTAGACCAAGGAGGAACCGGCAGGACAGGCAGGTTGTTTACGGCAAAATGACCAAGGCAGTCTCTGGGACGGCGGTTGTCACGGCTAGTGACCAGGGCAATCTCTGGACAGGCAGGTTTGTCACGGCAAGTGACCAGGGCAGGCAGGTTGTCACGGCAATGACCAGGCAGGCAGGTTGTCACGGCAAGTGACCAGGAGCAGGCAGGTTGTCACGGCAAGTGACCATGGCAGGCAGGTTGTCACGGCAAGTGACCAGGGCAGGGAGGTTGTCACGGCAAGTGACCAGGGCAGGCAGGGTTTTCACGGCAATGACCAGGGCAGCAGGTTGTCACGGCAAGTGACCAGGGCAGGCAGGTTTGTCACGGAAAGTGACCAGGGTAGTCTCTGGGACAGGCAGGTTGTCACGGCAAGTGACCAGGCAGTCTCTGGGGGCAGGCAGGTTGTCACGACAAGTGACCAGGCAGTCTCTGGACAGGCAGGTTGTCACGGCAAGTGACCAGGCAGTCTCTGGACAGGCAGGTTGTCACAGTAAGTGACCAGGCAGTCTCTAGACAGGCAGGTATATACGACCTGATATGGTGGAGCCTCCAGGTAGGCTGCAGTCAGATGGCAGAAGATCGCTCCCAGGTGAGCAGGCAAGAGCCGGGATCTCTGCAGATGATGTCCGAACTTCCGGATGGAGCTGCAGTCGGATGGCAGATGATCGCTCCTAGGTGAGCAGGCAAGAGCCGGGGATCTCTGCAGATGATGTCCGAACTTCCGGATGGAGCTGCAGTCGGATGGCAGACAGGCAAGCCGACAGGTAACAGGCAGGAAACTGGAATCAGGAGCTGATGGCTGAAACAGAGTTAGACTGCACAGGAACAACAGGGACATGGATTGGATCTCAGGGAGTCAGGAACACGGACAGGAACATGGATTGGATCTCAGGGAGTCAGGAACACGGATTGGGTCTCAGGGAGTCAGGAACACGGACAGGAACATGGATTGGATCACAGGAACACGGACTGGAACACAGGCCTCGGACTCCGGACATCTGGCAATGATCGGCAGGATCCGGACATCAGGCAGGAAGGATAGGATCCGGACATCTGGAAGTGGTCGTCGGACATCAGGCCATGGTCATCAGGCATAGGATCCGGACATCTGGCAGCGACCTGAAAAGGAACCCCAGCGGTCTGGTGCAAGCCCCGCCAGGCTCAACGGGAGCTGGCCGGGGATTGCACAGAGGCTGAGCACAGAGTAACAGAAACTCAGCACACACCGGACTCCTCCTTCCAAGATGAACTCAGGTTATATAGCAAGGATTCACAGTCACTGGCACAGGGTTCTGGACACAGCAGGATTTCAGGAACATAACACAGAGGACACAGTTCAGACAGACAGGTACAGGATGCGATCCAAGATCAGGGGTTCAGGTAATTAGACACAGCAGGAACAGGGAATCAGCTCTCCAGAGCTGATCACCTTCAGAGCAGGAGCTGAACACACAACCACATACGGCTAGGTTCAGGGATTCAGTGTAGATTCAATGTGAAGCTCTGGCAACGCCCACTAGGGCTGGGGAACTTTATATATGAGCTGCTTCACAGCGATAGGCTGGAGCAGTAACTCTAGTAAACACCCAATCCACATAAAAGCAGGACAGGTGTGGGCCGCGCCCCCTATGCAGAGCCAGACAGCACAACACAGAGGGAACCCAACAATGGCTGCCGCCAACCACGCAGTAAGTCATGCACCACTGCAGAGGACTTTTCAAGCTACGGACGGCTTTCACAGCAAGTCAGGAACCGCACATGCGGGCGGTCATGCAAAGCAGCGGAGCCACTCACGCAAGTACGGGTACGCAGCAGAGCCGGGAACTGAGCAGCATCCATATAGGTAACAGACAACAGTATCCCAGCTGGTTAGGGGGAAAGGAGCAAAAGGGTTAATGCAAAAAACATGCAAAGTAACGCTGGAAAACAAAGTACAGACAATACCAGCGTTACAGTATCCCCCTCCTCAGGCCCCCTCTTCTGAAGACCCAAGTAAAAAAAAAATTCCCCAGAAAAATTCACTTGGGTTTGGCGGTAAGTCCCATAGTTCACAATATGGCAGCAGAGTTAATAGCTCGAAAAGTTCGAACCGCTGACCAAGCGGGAATCGAGCCATCTAGTCCACTTACCCTGTGGGGACCAAGTAGTCTAGTTCACACATCAGGTGGAGCTTGGAGAAAGTCCTGCAGACCGCACATGCTCAGCGGAGTCCATGGCCAGAGCTTACTGTAGCGCTTCCCACGGCTGTGGGGCGTCGGGACATGGCATAGCTTGCCTAGCTAGCCAATGCTCCCACGCCGCCAGTCCACGACGACGTGAGGCATGGTTCCCAGATGGTAAGAGAATGTGGACCCACTGGACCACGGAGGGAGACCCGGGCCTGCCCGGACTAGGGAAGGGCAGCGACCGGGATCCGTGGCAGCTGAGCATGTGGGCAAGGTGGCGACCTGCAGGACTAGACAACACCGCACAACTTCAGGTAAGAAGAAACATAAAGTTTACTTAAAGAAACACAGTACATAAAACAGAACATAAGACCGGGCTCCCGATTCTGCACATCAGAGAAGGGTACACGACTCAGGATCATAGACGAGTGCTGGAGGACATCACGGGTAGATGCAGTCCAGGGTTATCTGGCACGGGCATACTTGGACGGCCTCTCTCTCAGGCCTTAGGCGTAGCACAGGCTCAGCAGGAGAACATCAGACACCGACCTCAGACAGACTTCAGACGATGGCGGGGTCATCACGGGTTGATGAAGTCCAGGATCATCTGGCACGGGCATACTAGTATGGCCTCACTCTCAGGCCTCGGGCGTAGCACAGGCTCAGCAGGAGAACATCAGACACCGGCCCAGGACGAACGTCAGACGATGGCGGGGTCATCACGGGTTGATGAAGTCCAGGGTCATCTGGCACGGGCATACTAGGACGGCCTCTCTCTCAGGCCTCAGGCGTAGCACAGGCTCAGCAGGAGAACATCAGACACCGACCCAGGACAGACGTCATCACAGGGTAGACCAAGGAGGAACCGGCAGGACAGGCAGGTTGTCACGGCAAGTGACCAAGGCAGTCTCTGGGACAGGCAGGTTGTCACGGCTAGTGACCAGGGCAATCTCTGGGACAGGCAGGTTGTCACGGCAAGTGACCAGGGCAGGCAGGTTGTCACGGCAAGTGACCAGGCAGGCAGGTTGTCACGGCAAGTGACCAGGCAGGCAGGTTGTCACGGCAAGTGACCAGGGCAGGCAGGTTGTCACGGCAAGTGACCAGGGCAGGCAGGTTGTCACGGCAAGTGACCAGGGCAGGCAGGTTGTCACGGCAAGTGACCAGGGCAGGCAGGTTGTCACGGAAAGTGACCAGGGTAGTCTCTGGGACAGGCAGGTTGTCACGGCAAGTGACCAGGCAGTCTCTGGGACAGGCAGGTTGTCACGACAAGTGACCAGGCAGTCTCTGGACAGGCAGGTTGTCACGGCAAGTGACCAGGCAGTCTCTGGACAGGCAGGTTGTCACAGTAAGTGACCAGGCAGTCTCTAGACAGGCAGGTATATACGACCTGATATGGTGGAGCCTCCAGGTAGGCTGCAGTCGGATGGCAGAAGATCGCTCCCAGGTGAGCAGGCAAGAGCCGGGGATCTCTGCAGATGATGTCCGAACTTCCGGATGGAGCTGCAGTCGGATGGCAGATGATCGCTCCTAGGTGAGCAGGCAAGAGCCGGGGATCTCTGCAGATGATGTCCGAACTTCCGGATGGAGCTGCAGTCGGATGGCAGACAGGCAAGCCGACAGGTAACAGGCAGGAAACTGGAATCAGGAGCTGATGGCTGAAACAGAGTTAGACTGCACAGGAACAACAGGGACATGGATTGGATCTCAGGGAGTCAGGAACACGGACAGGAACATGGATTGGATCTCAGGGAGTCAGGAACACGGATTGGGTCTCAGGGAGTCAGGAACACGGACAGGAACATGGATTGGATCACAGGAACACGGACTGGAACACAGGCCTCGGACTCCGGACATCTGGAAATGATCGGCAGGATCCGGACATCAGGCAGGAAGGATAGGATCCGGACATCTGGAAGTGGTCGTCGGACATCGGACATCAGGCCATGGTCATCAGGCATAGGATCCGGACATCTGGCAGCGACCTGAAAAGGAACCCCAGCGGTCTGGTGCAAGCCCCGCCAGGCTCAACGGGAGCTGGCCGGGGATTGCACAGAGGCTGAGCACAGAGTAACAGAAACTCAGCACACACCGGACTCCTCCTTCCAAGATGAACTCAGGTTATATAGCAAGGATTCACAGTCACTGGCACAGGGTTCTGGACACAGCAGGATTTCAGGAACATAACACAGAGGACACAGTTCAGACAGACAGGTACAGGATGCGATCCAAGATCAGGGGTTCAGGTAATTAGACACAGCAGGAACAGGGAATCAGCTCTCCAGAGCTGATCACCTTCAGAGCAGGAGCTGAACACACAACCACATACGGCTAGGTTCAGGGATTCAGTGTAGATTCAATGTGAAGCTCTGGCAACGCCCACTAGGGCTGGGGAACTTTATATATGAGCTGCTTCACAGCGATAGGCTGGAGCAGTAACTCTAGTAAACACCCAATCCACATAAAAGCAGGACAGGTGTGGGCCGCGCCCCCTATGCAGAGCCAGACAGCACAACACAGAGGGAACCCAACAATGGCTGCCGCCAACCACGCAGTAAGTCATGCACCACTGCAGAGGACTTTTCAAGCTACGGACGGCTTTCACAGCAAGTCAGGAACCGCACATGCGGGCGGTCATGCAAAGCAGCGGAGCCACTCACGCAAGTACGGGTACGCAGCAGAGCCGGGAACTGAGCAGCATCCATATAGGTAACAGACAACAGTATCCCAGCTGGTTAGGGGGAAAGGAGCAAAAGGGTTAATGCAAAAAACATGCAAAGTAACGCTGGAAAACAAAGTACAGACAATACCAGCGTTACAACTACTAGCAGGGCAAGCGAGCTCCTGTAAGGCATATTGCACCAATTTAGGCCAGGTGTCCAGTTTACAGGCCCAGTAGTCAAAGGGGAATGACCCGTGAGGGAGAACATCAATATGAGAGGAGAAGTCGTTTTTTACCATAGTTGACAACTGCTGTCTCCTGTCAGTTGCCATAGATTCCTGAAGATGACCTGTCGTGTGAGCGGTAGTTGAGAAATCAGTCCACAACATGGTCATGAAACCCCTGTCTCCAAGCCCACTTCGGCTGTGTGTAGCACGAACACCTCTTCCATTCGGCCCACTAGGGCTCATGGTATAACCAGCAACGCTGCTGTGTGATGGGAATGCCTCTAACAAACTGTTAGAACCTTCTTGTTAGATTTTGTTTCAGTTTGCTGGTCACATGACCTTTTTTCCCTATTTAGTCTGGCTCCGCCCTTCTGGCTTTGCTGGACTTCATTGTATTATCTACTCTTAAGCTAGCCAGGTGCTTAGGTGCCTTACTCTGTCAGTTTTGCTTGATCTTAGGATCTCTTAGTATTTGTTTTCTGTTTTTTATTCCCTGCTACACTTTCTGTTAGGAGTAGTGTTGAGCGATACTGCTCGATATCTTAAAATATCGGATCGGAATGGTATCGCCGATATCACTAACTATCGGCGATATCCGATTCCGATACCGGAAGTCCCATGTAAGTCTATGGGAACAAAATATCGCAACTAAAAAAACACTCTTTCCTTGTAAACACAAAATATACACACTTAGAATACATATATATATATATACATGTCATTGTGACATATATATATACATATATTTATAGTTTATTCACTTCTACATAGTAAAATAGCCTCTGATTCAATTGCCGGGTAAAGCCGGCATTTGTGAAAAGACAGAAGCACCCGAGGGTCCAGTCGCCACAGAGATGTTGCATCGCACCCAGCGAACAGGATTCAGAAGCTCGCTATAAGCGAGTCCTGTGTGCCTTAATTGAACTGTTTTTTTGCTTGAGAATTGCAAAAATCATCATAGACTGTATTTGCCATTTTTCCGTCATATCTGCGCCACGAGGCACAGGTGAAGAATAAGGGGGTGCTCTCGTGGGCGTACACTCACTCCGTGGCGCGAAAACGATGTCCGCACACTCTAAATGTTACTGCAATGTAAGATCGTGCCCCACAGCTCTGGAGTTCCGCCTCCTCATCCTCCTCAGTGGGCGTAAACGAACGCGAAGGTCCCGCCTCCCTACAAAAGATGTCGCCTCTCCTGATGCTAATGACATATGACTTTGCTGAGATGGCGAATGGACGTGAGCAGAAGTGGGAAGGGATGGAGGAGTCAGAGCTCTCCCCCCACGGAAGCGACCCGATCGCCACGGAGCCACCGTTTGGCACCCGGCCTGGAAACCCTCCTACGCTGGAAGAAGCGGAGGATACCCTGAGAGACATGGCCCGGCACCGGGAGGAGGTCGCCAGGATGGAAGTGAGCTGGCGGGCCCTAAAACTACAATTGGAGCAGCGCCAATCCCTCTTACCCCCTGAAGTGTCTGTACCGGAAGGTGAGGCACCCGTTCCAGTAGAGGAGGCCGTGCGGGCATCCCAGCCCTTGCAATCTGAACCGGTTGCCAGTATCTCAGTGGAGGCACCCGTTCCAGTACAGGAGGCCGTGCGGGCATCCCAGCCCTTGCAATCTGAACCGGTTGCCAGTATCACAGTGGAGGCACCCGTTCCTGCAGAAAACGCCGCACCAGCACCCCAGATCCCGCTGTCTGCCCCCGTCGCTGAGGCAGAAGAAGCGACACGCGTCCTCATGGAGGAGGCCGCGCAGGCACCAGAGCTCTACCTGCCTGTACCGGAGTCCCGACCGTCATCTGTTCCAGAGCCGGCTGCTTCCGCCGCAGGTGAGCGCCGCCAGGACTGGCGAGCGCCAGGAGAGCTGCCGCAAACCGGACATCGTAAGCTGGCGTTTGATGGTGGAGACATGGAGATGCTGGTGGAGGAGAATTACAACCGGCGTCAGGAGGAAGAGTGGAGACGTCGGGAGCGGGAAGCAGAGCGACAAAGGGAGCAGCGAGAATCCCAAAAGCTTCGGCAACGTCACCTGGAGAAGGACCTGGCAGAGAAGGCACGTATGAGAAAGGATAAAAGTACTGTGAGGGAGCCGCGGCGTAAGGGTGCAGTACGGAACTTTAAGTTAAAAGGTGGTTGGGGCTTCATCCAGGAGCCTGGACTTTATTTAGAAGTTTTTGTAACCCGGCGGGACGTGGAGGCTCACCTCCCAGAAGGACACCCGGGGAGGGACCTGTTGCCAGGAGACTTGGTGACTTACACCCGACACTGGGGTTACAATGGATGGTACGCCCTAAATGTTACCAGGTGCGACCCCTACTCCCCAGAGTGTCAGGAAACTGACAGACCCTACGAGCCTTCAGCCTCCCCCAACCAGGCCTCTGCACAAGTGCCCACCCCACGCCGTAAATCTCCCCAGCCTCCCTCAGTGGTCTCCTCAGCAGCCCCAGCTATGGACATGATAATGATAGCTGGCCTGTACCCGGCGCCTGTTAGGCCCCCTGGGGTTCGTTCAGTCCGGGACATAGGGGTCCAGACCCGGAGGGAGATGAAAGAGGTGGCCACACAGACCCATATAGCGAGTCACGACGTCACTGTAATGGCCACACGACGTCATCAGGTCTGGGTGGACCCTCCTGTCACGGATGTTTGGCAAGCTCCAGAAGAGTACCAGGTGGTACCTGGAAGAGGCCAGCCAAAGAAGTCTAAATAACCCGGACAGGGTCTCTGTATGTAAATAGTTAAATTATTGATGTACCCGGACGGGTGAATGTTCATAAAAAGAAGTTTATTGCCTTAATATACCCAGGTTGGGTAATGGTTTGATGTACCCGGACGGGTGAATGTTCAGAAGAACAAGTTTATTGTTGCCTTAACCCCTTACTGCCATCGGACGTACTATCCCGTCCATGGTACCTGGGCCCGTATGACCGGGGACGGGATAGTACGTCATAGGCGATCAGCTGCGCTCCTGAGGGGAGCGCAGCTAATCGCCGCCGGGTGTCAGCTGATTATCACAGCTGACACCCATGACTGTGTGTCAGGAGCGGTCACGGACCGCTCCCGGCACATTAACCCCTTGCACACCGCGATCAAACATGATCGCGGTTGTACTGGGGGCACAGGGGAGGATCGCGCAGGGTGGGGGCTCCCTGTGCGCCCCCCTGAGACCCTCAGAGCAGCGCGATGTGATCGCGCTGTTCTGAGGGCTTCCTCCCTCCCAGGACCCGGATCCAAGATGGCGCCGGGGTCCTGGAGGGAGGCGGCTACCTCAGTGCCTGCCGAGAGCAGGCACTGAGAAGCCTGCATCTATGCCTGTGCGATCGCTGGTGTGACAGAGTGCTGTGCACACTGTCACACCAGCGATCTGATAAAATACTGTGATGTCCCACCCTGGGACAAAGTAAAAAAGTTAAAAAAGTAAAAATAAACATGTGTAAAAAAAAAATCCAAAATAAATAAAAAAAAAAATATTCCCCAATAAATTCACTTCTTCCTGTAAATAAAAAAAAACAAACAATAAAAGTACACATATTTGGTATCGCCGCGTCCGTAACGACCCCCCCTATAAAATTGTCCCACTAGTTAACCCCTTTAGTGAACCCCTTAAAAAAAAAAAAAGAAGCAAAAAATCAATGCTTTATCATCATACCGCCGAACAAAAAGTGGAATAACACGCGATCAAAAAGACCGATATAAAAAAACATGGTACCGCTGAAAACGTCATCTTGTCCCGCAAAAAACGAGCCATCATAAAGCATCATCAGCGAAAAAATTAAAAAGTTATAGCTCGCAAAATAAAGCGATGCAAAAATAATTATTTTTTATATAAAATTGTTTTTATTCTATAAAAGCGCCAAAACATGAAAAAATGATATAAATGAGGTATCGCCATAATCGTACTGACCGAAGAATAAAACTGCTTTATCAATTTTACCACACGCGGAACGGTATAAACGCCTCCCCAAAAGAAATTCATGAATTGCTGATTTTTGTTCATTCTAACCTCCCAAAAATCGAAATAAAAAGCGATCAAAAAACGTCACGTGCTCAAAATGGTACCAATAAAAACGTCAACTCGTCCGCAAAAAATAAGACCTCACATGACTCTGTGGGCCAAAATATGCAAAAATTATAGCTCTCAAAATGTGATGATGCAAAAACTATTTTTGCAATAAAAGCGTCTTTTAGCGTGACAGCTGCCAATCATAAAAACCCGCTATAAATAGTAAATCAAACCCCCCTTTATCACCCCCTTAGTAAGGGAAAAATAATAAAATTAAAAAAAAGTATTTATTCCATTTTCCCATTAGGGTTAGGGTTGCGGCTAAAGTTAGGGTTAGGTTGGCGCTAAAGTTAGGATTAGGGTTAGGGTTGGGATTAGGGGTGTGTTAGGGTTAGGTTTGTGGTTAGGGTTGGGACTAGGGTTAGGGGTGTGTTGGGGTTAGGGTTGGAGTTAGAATTGGGGGGTTTCAGCTGTTTAGGCACATCAGGGGCTCTCCAAATGTGACATGGCGTACGATCTCAATTCCAGCCAATTCTGCGTTGAAAAAGTGAAACGGTGCTCCTTCACTTCTCAGCTCTGCCATGCGTCCAAACAGTAGTTTATCCCACATATGGGGTATCAGCGTACTCTGGACCCCAAGAGTTATTGTGCAATTTGTCCTATTTTCTTGCTACCCTTGGGAAAATAAAAAACTGGGGCGAAAATATCATTTTTGTACAAAAAAAAAATATTTTTTTGTTTTTACGGCTGTACATTATAAACTTCTGTGAACACTTGGGGCTTCATAGCGCTCACCACACATCTAGATAAGTTCCTTGTGGGGTCTATTTTCCAAAATGGGGTCACTTGTTGGGGATTTCCACTATTTAGGCGCATCAGGGGCTCTCCAAATGCGACATGACGCCCCCAGACCATTCCATCAAAGTCTGCAATCCAAAACTTCACTACTTCCCTTCCGAGCCCCAACGTGTACCCATACAGTAGTTTTCTCCCACATATTGGATATCAGCTGTAAGCTTTTCAGGGGATATAGCTCTGGGATCGCCGTCTTGGGGAGACGGAGTGGCATAAAGAGACCATTCACAGACAGTGGTTCTGTTAAAAACTGGCCGCAACCAGTTTTATTAAAGTCCACAGCAAACAGAACATAAATTAAAACAAAATCATAAACATAAAGCCTAGGCGTGTCCCGCCACTAATTACACTTAGATAGATTTTCCCTTTCTATCCGGGTCCAGACTCTAATAGCCTGTGCCCAAAACAACACATATGTTCAGTAGTTACCAGTGTGCAGCTCACATGAGGCCCAATGGCGTCTGAAGTCAGATCCAGACTGAGAGAGAGCCCCTTCTGAACTTCTCAAGCAGGTACTTATGGATGCCTAATTAAGCAGCTGTGTTCACTCCGGGTTGCACTGCAAACCTGTCCCAGATAGGAATGGAATGAACACCGCACTGACAACCTATTTTATGCGCCCCAGCTAAGAAACCTGGGCGAGATATACACGCCGTCCAGCACACACCCCTTCACTGTCTCACATATCCCCCCCTCTTCTCCAGACCGGAGGACTGGTCAGAAACTCCGAAGAGACAGTGAACTCTGGACAAGGCATCATCATTACCCTGTAATTTCCCAGGTCTATGCTCAACCGAGAAATTGAACTCTTGAAGTGAAAGGAACCACCTTGTCACCCTGGCATTCCTTTCCTTGTTCTGCTTCATCCATGCCAGAGGAGCATGGTCTGATTGCAATTTAAATCTCCTACCCAAGAGGTAATACCGTAGGGAGTCCAGCCCCCATTTGATTGCGAGGCACTCTCGCTCCACAATGGCATAATTTTGTTCAGCCGGTGTCATTTTTCGACTTAAATACAGGACTGGGTGTTCTTCACCCTTCACGACCTGTGATAACACCGCCCCTAACCCACATTAGAGGCATCAGTTTGAACAAGAAACTCTTCCTGAAATTAGGGGTGACCAGAACTGGTCTTTGACACAAAGCCATTTTCAACGACAGAAATGCTTTTTCTGCCTCCGGATTCCAATTTATCATTTTGGACTTCCCCCCTTTTGTCAGGTCAGTCAATGGGGCAGCAATGGAGGCATAATTTGGTACGAATCTGCGATAGTACCCAGTGATGCCCAAAAATGCTTTGACCTGTCGTTTTGTGAGGGGTACAGGCCAGTTTCGAATTGCCTCTACTTTATCGATTTGTGGCTTGATCAGCCCTCTGCCAATCACATAGCCCAAGTACTTGGCCTCTTCTAGGCCAATTGCACATTTCTCTGGGTTTATGTTCAGCCCAGCTCCGCCTATCGAGTCTAAGACGGCTTGTACCTTAGCGAGGTGGCTCTCCCAATCAGAACTGAAAATTACCACATCATCCAGGTAGGCAGCTGCATAGGCTTGATGCGGGCGTAGGATCTGGTCCATAAGCCTCTGAAAGGTAGCTGGGGCTCCATGCAACCCGAAGGGCATCACCAGATACTGAAACAAACCTTCTGGGGTTGCAAAGGCCGTTTTTTCTTTTGCCTCCTCAGACAGGGGTATCTGCCAGTACCCTTTTGTCAGATCGAGGGTTGTAATATAACGGGCACCCCCTAACCTTCGATTAGCTCGTCTACCCGTGGCATTGGGTATGCGTCAAACTTTGACACCTCGTTCAACTTTCTGAAATCATTACAGAACCTCCAGGTTCCATTAGGTTTTGGGATGAGTACAATCGGGCTACACCACTCGCTTTGGGCCTCCTCAATGACCCCGAGGTCTAACATGCTTTTAATTTCAGCAGAGACTATCTTTCTGCAGGCTTCTGGAAGTCTGTACGGTTTTATCTTGACCTTAGTACCGGGCTCGGTCTCGACATGGTGTTTTATTAGAGAAGTCCGGCCGGGCAAATCAGAAAATTTTTTCTGATTTTTCTGCAGAAACTCCCGCACTTCCTGTTTTTGGTGCACGGACAACGTCTCTCCATGGTCACAGGAGGTAGAGATGGTTTTACCCCTTTCTCTATTTCACCCGAGGCCAACAATGCCTCTCTGTCCCTCCAGGGCTTGATCAGATTGATATGATATACCTGGTAGGGCTTCCGTCTCCCGGGTTGGTGTACTTTGTAAGTAACCTCGCTCACTTTTTGTACGACCTCGTATGGACCATGCCACTTGGCCAAAAACTTACTTTCCACCGTGGGAATTAGAATTAGGACTCGATCCCCGGGGTTGAAAGACCTAATTTTTGCTGACCGATTATAGACTCTGCTTTGAGCTTCTTGGGCTCTCTGCAGATGATTCTTCACCAATGGCATAATTTTAGCCATCCTCTCTTGCATCTGGGCAATATGCTCTATAACACTCTTGTATGGAGTTGTCTCGGTTTCCCAAACCTCCTTGGCTATGTCCAGCAAGCCCCGCGGATGCCGACCATACACCAACTCAAAGGGAGAAAATCCCGTAGAGGCCTGGGGAACCTCTCTGACCGAAAACAATAAGTAGGGTAACAGGTAGTCCCAATCCCTCCCATCTTTCTCTACTGCTTTCTTTAACATATGTTTTAATGTTTTATTTAAAACGTTCAACCAACCCATCCGTCTGGGGGTGATACACAGATGTCCGAATGTGCGAGATTTTAAGCAACTTACACAGTTCCTTCATCACTTTGGACATAAAAGGTGTGCCTTGGTCCGTGAGGATCTCTTTAGGAATTCCTGTCCTGGAAAACATATGAAAAAGTTCCCGTGCAATATTTTTAGATGCCATATTTCTTAAAGGGACCGCCTCGGGGTACCGGGTTGCATAATCAAGGACAACTAAGATGTATTGGTGTCCCCTGGCTGATTTTACAATAGGACCTACCAAGTCCATTGCTACCCTTTCAAAGGGTATTTCTATAACCGGCAGCGGGATTAATGGACTCCGAAAGTGAGACACCGGAGCATTTATCTGACACGAGGGGCAGGTTTTACAATAATCCTCCACATCTCGATAAACCCCGGGCCAGTAAAACCTCTGAAGAATTCTTTCCTGGGTTTTGTCCATCCCCAGGTGCCCACCCAGCACGTGGTTATGGGACAAACCTAACACCATACTTCTATATGGCTTAGGTACTAGGAGCTGACTCACGGCCTCTCCCTTTACTTTAGTGACCCTATATAGCAGGTCATTGTTCATGGCAAAATGGGGAAATTTTTCATCAGAGCCGGGCTCTTGTGGGATCTCATTTAGAACAGTTATATTCTCCCTGGCATGTTTAAGAGTGGGGTCTTGCAATTGCTCACTCCCAAAATTGCCACGGGACACCGGTAGGTCAGGGACATTCTGTTCTAGAGAAACATCCTCCCCTCCCCCAACATCACCTGAAATGGAAATTCATTTTTTTTACAGTCATCATCATCATCAATATCATTATCGTGACCACTATCAGCATCAGCATCACTATCATGGCCATCATCATTATCATGATCACCATCATTATCATGGTCATCATCATTATTATCACATAAGTTTAACGGCCCACTAGCATTGTGTTCCGCCCCTCGGGACTGCGCACCCTCAGTAGGAGCTTCATCACACTGTCCATCAGAAACATTTTTTTTCCAAAGACCCCAAAACAGGGGAAAGTCACGACCCAATATGGCGGGATGCATCAGGTTCTTCACTACCCCCACTTTATATGAGATCTCCCCGAGTTTTGTGACGAAGTCTGAGGAGGTTACTGGGTAGACTTTGACGTCTCCATGTATGCACACCACGCTTAGGTACCTATCTGTGACGAAGTCCCCATCAGCCAGACTAGCATGTATCAGAGTCACTCGACTTCCTGAGTCGAGTAGGGCCTGTACTGGGCAACCATTTATCACGACCTGACACAGCTGTGGGCCAGTCTCCTCGACTAGGGTGGCCACGCACACGGGCTCGGCGAGGAACGAGAGAGACTGTCCAGCGTCACAGTCCATAGGCTCCCCCACTAGTGGACAATTGGCTGAAATATGACCTTGTTCACGGCATCTCCAACACTGTCTCAGGTCAGGGTGTTCAGACGGGGGAGACCTTCCTAGGTCTGGGTTCTCCTGGTAGGTAAGTATCACCCTTCCGCTCATACATGTCCCCTCGGGGCTGACCCGGACTATCAACAGCCCCCCTTGCCCCCACAGCTGGAACCCTCTTACCGGGAGATGACGGAGGCCGGGTATTCCGAACTGATGATCGCTCGGACGGCTGGTCACGTAGATAGTCTTTGGTGGCGAAATACCTTTCTATTAGGCTGACCAGTTGATCGGCATCTTTGGGGTCTCCCTGTCCGACCCAGAGCTGGACCTCAGGGGGAAGGGCCCAGATGTACCGGTCCAGCACCACCTTTTCAACCATTTGGGCAGGGGTGCTGACGTCAGGTTCCAACCACTTCTTTACCAAAGAAATCAAGTCATACATTTGTGAGCGAGCAGGCTTGTCTCGCCTGTATCTCCAGTTATGGACTCTCCTGGCACGGACTGCCCTCGTCACACCCAGGCGGGCAAGAATCTCCGCTTTCAACTTAGTATAGTCTTTGCTGTCCTGCTCGCTGAGGTCAAAATAGGCTTTTTGGGGTTCCCCAGTCAAATAGGGCGCGACCACCATAGCCCATTCAGATTGTGGCAGATTCTCCTTCTCTGCCAGTCTCTCAAATATAGCCAGATATGCCTCCACATTGTCATGAATCGTCATCTTCTGCAGAGTCTGTTTTACCGCCTTCTTTACAGCGGATAATGCCGGTAACCCGGCGTCTTCATTCGGGGACGAGGTGCTAGGAGTTTTTTTTAGTGCTGCAAGCTGCTCCAGTAACAACCGGTTGGTTTCCTGCTGTTGCTGCTGGCTCCGCTGTTGTTGCTGCATGGCCTGCTGATGTTGCTGCTGCATGGCCTGCTGGTTCTGGGCCAGCTGCTTAATGAGCTCCTCCATACTGCCGGACATCTTGGGCTGGCTGACAGCCTTCACCCAAGACATATACACTCCACAGTCTTCTCCACAATAAGTTCAGTTTTGCGGTGCAGACACCTTTTTTTTTTTTTTTTTTTTTCAAAGTCTTCAGCCACTGTGCTGCCCCAGCATTCAAGCACCAATTGTAAGCTTTTCAGGGGATATAGCTCTGGGATCGCCGTCTTGGGGAGACGGAGTGGCATAAAGAGACCATTCACAGACAGTGGTTCTGTTAAAAACTGGCCGCAACCAGTTTTATTAAAGTCCACAGCAAACAGAACATAAATTAAAACAAAATCATAAACATAAAGCCTAGGCGTGTCCCGCCACTAATTACACTTAGATAGATTTTCCCTTTCTATCCGGGTCCAGACTCTAATAGCCTGTGCCCAAAACAACACATATGTTCAGTAGTTACCAGTGTGCAGCTCACATGAGGCTCCAATGGCGTCTGAAGTCAGATCCAGACTGAGAGAGAGCCCCTTCTGAACTTCTCAAGCAGGTACTTATGGATGCCTAATTAAGCAGCTGTGTTCACTCCGGGTTGCACTGCAAACCTGTCCCAGATAGGAATGGAATGAACACCGCACTGACAACCTATTTTATGCGCCCCAGCTAAGAAACCTGGGCGAGATATACACGCCGTCCAGCACACACCCCTTCACTGTCTCACACAGCGTACTCAGGATAAATTGGACAACAACTTTTGGGGTCCAATTTCTCCTGTTACCCTTGTAAAAATAAAATATTGGGGCAAAAAAATCATTTTTGCAAAAAAAAAAAAAGGATTTTTTATTTTTACGGCTGTGCGTTATAAACTTCTGTGAAGCACTTCGGGGTTCAAAGTGCTCACCACACATCTAGACAAGTTCCTTGTGGGGTCTATTTTCCAAAATGGGGTCACTTGTGGGGGGTTTCCACTGTTTAGGCGCATCAGGGGCTCTCCAAATGCGACATGACGCCCCCAGACCATTCCATCAAAGTCTGCAATCCAAAACGTCACTACTTCCCTTCCGAGCCCTGACGTGCGCCCATACAGTAGTTTTCTCCCACATATTGGGTATCAGCGTCCTCAGGACAAATTGGACAACAACTTTTGGGGTCCAATTTCTCCTGTTACCCTTGTGAAAATAAAATATTGGGGGCAAAAAAAATCATTTTTGTAAAAAAAAAAAAGGATTTTTTATTTTTACGGCTGTACGTTATAAACTTCTGTGAAGCACTTCGGGGTTCAAAGTGCTCACCACACATCTAGATAAGTTCCTTGTGGGGTCTATTTGCCAAAATGGGGTCACTTGTGGGGGGTTTCCACTGTATAGGTGCATCAGGGGCTCTCCAAATGTGACATGACGCCCCAGACCATTCCATCAAAGTCTGCAATCCAAAACGTCACTACTTCCCTTCCGAGCCCTGACGTGCGCCCATACAGTAGTTTTCTCCCACATATTGGGTATCAGCGTACTCAGGACAAATTGGACAACAACTTTTGGGTTCCAATTTCTTCTGTTACCCTTGTGAAAATAAAATATTGGGGGCGAAAAAAATCATTTTTGTAAAAAAAAAAAAGATTTTTTATTTTTACGGCTGTACGTTATAAACTTCTGTGAAGCACTTCGGGGTTCAAAGTGCTCACCACACATCTAGATAAGTTCCTTGTGGGGTCTATTTGCCAAAATGGGGTCACTTGTGGGGGGTTTCCACTGTATAGGTGCATCAGGGGCTCTCCAAATGTGACATGACGCCCCAGACCATTCCATCAAAGTCTGCAATCCAAAACGTCACTACTTCCCTTCCGAGCCCTGACGTGCGCCCATACAGTAGTTTTCTCCCACATATTGGGTATCAGCGTACTCAGGACAAATTGGACAACTTTTGGGTTCCAATTTCTTCTGTTACCCTTGTGAAAATAAAATATTGGGGACGAAAAAATCATTTTTGTAAAAAAAAAAAAAGATTTTTTATTTTACGGCTGTACGTTATAAACTTTAGTGAAACACCTGGGGGTTAAAAGTTCTCACCACACATCTAGATAAGTTCCTTGAGGGGTCTAGTTTCCAAAATGGCGTCATTTATGGGGGTTTACACTGTTTAGGCAGATCAGGAGCTCTCCAAACACAACATGGCGTCCAGCCAATTCTGCGTTGAAAAAGTCAGACGGCGCTCCTTCCCTTCCAAACTCTGCCATGCACCCAAAACAGTGGTTTACCCCACATATGGGGTATCAGCGCACTCAGGACAAATTGCACAATAACTTTTGGAGTCTTGTTACCCTTGGAAAAATAAAAATTGGGGTGAAAAGATCATTTTTGTGGAAAAAATATGATTTTTAAATTTTACGGCTCTACATTATAAACTTGTGTGAAGCACTTGGGGGTTCAAATTGCTCACCAAAGATCTAGAAAAGTTCCTTAGGGGGTCTAGTTTCCAAAATGGGGTCATTTGTGGGGGGTTTCCACTGTTTAGGCACATCAGGGGCTCTCCAAATGCAACATGGCATCCAATCTCAATTCCAGCCAATTTTTGGTTGGAAAAAGTCAAATGGTGCTCCTTCCATTCCGAGCTCTGCCGTGCGCCCAAACGGTGGTTCCCACCCACATATGGGGTATCAGCGTACTCAGGACAAATTGGACAACAACTTATGTGGTCCAATTTCTCCTGTTACCCTTGAGAAAATAAAAAATTAGTGACTAAAAGATAATTTTTGTGGGAATAAAATAGGATTTTTTATTTTCATGCCTGGGCATTATAAACTTGTGTGAAGCACTTGGGGGTTCAAAGTGCCCCCAAAGATCTAGATAAGTTCCTTAGGGGGTATAGTTTCCAAAATGGGGTCACTTGTGGGGGGTTTCCACTGTTTAGGCTCATCTGGGGCACTGCAAACGGAACATGACCCCGATCAACGTCTGCATTCCAAAACGTTACTATTATTATTATTTATTAATATTTATTTCTATAGCACCATTGATTCCATGGTGCTGTACATGAGAAGGGGTTACATACAAATTACAGGTATCACTTACAGTAAACAAACTAACAATGACAGACTGATACAGAGGGGAGAGGACCCTGCCCTTTCGGGCTTACATTCTACAGGATTGTGAGGCAGGAGACAGTAGGTCAGGGGGTTGCAGCAGTTCCGGTGTTGGTTGAGGCAATAACTCCGGTAGTGGTGAGGAGGCAGCAGGGTCATTGCAGGCTGTAGGCTTTCCTGAAGAGATGGTTTTCAGGTTCCGTCTGAAGGATGTGAATGAGTTTGATAGTCGGATGTGTTGGGGCAAAGAATTCCAGAGGATGGGGGATATTCGGGAGAAGTCTTGGAGGCGGTTGGGTGAGGAGCGAATAAGTGTGGAGGAGAGAAGGATGTCTTGGGAGGATCGGAGATTACGTGAGGGAAGATATCGGGAGATTAGTTCAGAGATATATGGAGGAGACAGATTATAGATGGCCTTGTAGGTCAGTATTAGTAATTTGAACTGGATACGCTGAGGGAATGGGAGCCAGTGAAGAGATTTGCAGAGGGGAGAAGCGGAGGAGTAGCGAGGAGAGAGGTGAATTAGTCGTGCAGCAGAGTTAAGGATGGACTGGAGAGGTGCGAGGGTGTTAGCAGGGAGGCCAGAGAAAAGGGTGTTGCAGTAGTCGAGGCGGGAGATGATGAGGGCGTGCACAATCATTTTAGTAGATTGAGGGTTGAGGAAAGGACGGATTCTTGAAATATTTTTGAGCTGAAGGCGACAGGAGGTAGAAAGAGCTTGGATGTGCGGTTTGAAGGACAGGGCAGAGTCAAGGGTTACTCCGAGGCAGCGGACTTCTGGTACGGGGGAAAGCGTGATGTCGTTAATTGTGGTAGATAGGTCAGGTAAGGAAGATCTGTGGGATGGGGGAAAGATTATGAGTTCAGATTTGTCCACATTGAGTTTGAGGAAGCGGGAGGAGAAGAAGGAGGATATGGCTGATAGACACTCCGGGATTCTGGATAGCAGAGAAGTGATGTCTGGGCCAGAGAGGTAGATCTGAGTGTCATCAGCGTAAAGGTGGTACTGGAATCCGTGGGACTTTATGAGTTGCCCCAGGCCAAGTGTATAGATTGAGAAGAGTAGGGGTCCTAGAACAGAGCCTTGGGGAACTCCAACAGAGAGAGGGTGGGACGAGGAGGTAGTGTGGGAGTGGGAGACGCTGAATGTGCGGTTGGAAAGGTATGAGGAGATCCAAGATAGGGCGAGGTCTTTGACGCCAAAGGAGGAAAGAATCTGTAGTAGAAGGCAGTGGTCAACTGTGTCAAAAGCAGAGGACAGGTCAAGAAGCAGGAGTATAGAGTATTGTCCGTTTGCTTTGGCTGTAAGTAGGTCATTAGTAATTTTGGTCAGGGCTGTCTCAGTGGAGTGATGGGGGCGGAAACCAGATTGTAGAGTGTCAAAGAGCAAGTTAGAAGAGAAGTGGTAGGAAAGCTCAGCGTGGACATGCAGCTCCAGGAGTTTGGAAGCGAATGGGAGCAGCGATATTGGGCGATAGCTGGACATAGCGGTTGGGTCGAGGGTTGGCTTTTTAAGGATAGGCGTGATTGTGGCATGCTTGAAAGCAGAAGGGAAGGTACCGGAAGTTAGTGATAGGTTGAAGAGGTGGGTTAGGGATGGAATAATAGTGGTGGTGAGGTTGGGGAGGAGGTGGGTTGGGATGGGGTCAAGTGCACAGGTTGTGAGGTGCGATTTGGAGAGAAGACAATTAAGCTCCCCTTCAGTTATATTGGAGAGGGAGGTTATGGGGTTAGGGCATTGGTCTGGTATACAAAGTGGTTGAGGTGGTTGAACAATGAAGACTTGCCTTGTTTGGTCGATCTTATTTTTGAAGTGTGTGGCAAAGTCCTCAGCAGAGATGAGGGAGGTAGGAGGGGGCAGTGGTGGGCGGAGGAGGGAGTTAAAAGTTTTGAATAACTGTTTGGGGTTGTAGGATAGGGAAGATACGAGGGTTGTGAAGTAGGCCTGTTTAGCAGAGGTGAGGGCAGATTTGAAAGAGAGTGTTGCTTGTTTGAATGCAGTGAAGTCGTCTTGCGAATTTGTTTTTTTCCAGCGCCGCTCTGTAAGCCTGGACACTTGCCGGAGCTTTTTAGTGGTGTTATTGTGCCAGGGTTGTCTGTTGGTACGTCGCACTCTGCCATGAACGAGAGGGGCGACCGTGTCAATAGCCAATGTGAGAGTGGCATTGTAGAAAGCAGTGGCACTGTCTGTATCGTGGAGTGAGGATATTGATGCCAGTGAAAGAATAGAGTCAGAGAGTGTGTGGATGTCTAGGTGTGCAAGGTGTCTGCGGGGGTGCACGTGTTGCTGGACATGGGAGACAGGAGAGGAGGACAGGGATGAGAAAGTGAGTAGATGGTGGTCGGATAGAGGGAGAGGGGAGGTGGTGAAGTTAGATAGAGAGCAGAGGCGGGTGAAGACCAAGTCTAATGTATGACCATCCGTGTGGGTGGCTGAGGAGGACCACTGAGTAAGTCCAAAGGATGAAGTAAGGGACAGAAGTTTGGAGGCTGCTGACTGAAGGGTATCAGTGGGGATGTTGAAGTCACCCATGATGATGGTGGGGATGTCAGTGGAGAGAAAGTGAAGAAGCCAGGTAGTGAATTGGTCGATGAAGGCAGTGGTCGGGCCTGGAGGTCGGTATATGACGGCCACTTGGAGGTTGGAGGGAGAGTAGATGCGGACAGAGTGGACTTCAAAGGAAGGGAGGATTAGGGAGGGAAGAGGTGGGATTGTGTTAAAGTTGCAGTTAGAGGAAAGGAGAACACCCACTCCTCCACCATGTCTGTTTCCAGGGCGAGGAGTGTGGGTGAATTGGAGGCCACCGTAACACAGCGCAGCAGGGGAGGCGGTGTCAGAGGGTGTCAGCCATGTTTCTGTGAGGGCGAGGAAAGCAAGATTGCGAGAGAGAAAGAGGTCATGAATCACATGAAGCTTATTGCAGATGGAGCGGGCATTCCAGAGTGCTCCAGAGAGAGGGAGCAGGGGGGTGGGTGTCAATGGCACAGGTTTTACGTTGGAAAGATTGCGGTAGTTCCTATTAGATAGGGAGCGGTAGGAAGGAGTACTAATGGTGGGTATGAACTGTGGAGGTCCAGGATTGGGAGATATGTCACCAGCAGTGAGGAGGAGCAGAGAAAGGGAGAGCAGGTGGGAGAAGGAGAGAGGGAAGCTTGTTTTGTGTTTTATTAGGACAGATTTGAGGTTGAGGAGCAGGTCAGCAGAGGAGGATAGGTGGGGAGGAAGGAGGTAAGGGGAGATGATTATTTGATTAGAGGGTGCTGGGGTTTGGGGATAGCGAAGGAGAGAGAGGATTAAAGGAGCAAACACTGTGAAGGCATATGTAAACATGGAGAAAGAGTGAGATGGGTAATTAGAAAAGCCAGGTACAAGTAATTAGAAGTGCTTACTCAGCAGACATACCCAAAAGAGACATAGTGTGGGGTCCTGACTCCTGCCGTGACTAACTGCCGTTGAAATAACTGCAGCTTCTCTGTACTTTTGCTGCAGTGGTACTTCTGCTGCAGTTGCGTGCCTGACCCCACACGGTGCCCCCCTTAGACTGCTACTGAATATATAGGACTGAGTAGAGGATCAGGTGGGAGGAGTTATGGTAGCTGCTTTGGGATAAATTAGCAGCTGCCAGCACACCAGGGGAGGATAGACAATCAAAGGCACAGGGCCTGGCTGCATCCATATGCTGGTAACACCTTACACCTGATAGCATCTCTACTGGCCCCAGCATGGCTATACAGCAGTAAGTATTGAATACAATGCAACAAATTAATTTAGCAAACATTCAGCAGCCAGTTATATACCATTTAAAGGAAAAGTTGAATAGTAGTCAGATCCCAGCAAGCAGAGGTTGTAGAGATTGTACCATTTAAAGGAAAAGTTGAATAGTAGTCAGATCCCAGCAAGCAGAGGTTGTAGAGATTGTACCATTTAAAGGAAAAGTTGAATAGTAGTCAGATCCCAGCAAGCAGAGGTTGTAGAGATTGTACCATTTAAAGGAAAAGTTGAATAGTAGTCAGATCCCAGCAAGCAGAGGTTGTAGAGATTGTACCTGGTGAGGAGAGGAGAGGAGATGGATGTTAATTGTCAGCCGTTGAAATAACTGCAGCTTCTCTGTACTTTTGCTGCAGTGGTACTTCTGCTGCAGTTGCGTGCCTGACCCCACACGCGTGCCCCCCTTAGACTGCTACTGAATATATAGGACTGAGTAGAGGATCAGGTGGGTCTACTACAGGTGGGTTGGAAAGGACTACTTCCTTTCCAAGCCCTGCCGTGCACCCAAACAGTTCCCCTCCCCACATATGGGGTATCAGCGTACTCAGGACAAATTGGACAACAACTTTTGGGGTCCAATTTCTTTGGGAAAATTCAAAAATTTGGGACTAAAAAATCATTTTTGTGGAAAATTGTTTTGTTTTTTTTTCACACCCAGGCATTATAAGCTTTTGTGAAACACTTGGGAGTTCAAAGTGCTCACAACATATCTAGATAAGTACCTTAGGGGGTCTAGTTTCCAAAATGGTGTCACTTGTGGGGGTTTCCACTGTTTAGGCGCATCAGGGGCTCTCCAAACACGACATGGCGTCCAATCTCAATTCCAGCCAATTTTAGTTTGAAAAAGTCAAACGGCGCTCCTTCCCTTACGAGCTCTGCCGTGTGCCCAAACAGTGGTTTTCCCCCACATATTGGGTATTGGCGTACTCAGGAGAAATTGCATAACAACCTTATCTGTCCATTTTCTCCTTTTACCCTTGTGAAAATAAAAAAAAAGTTTGTAAAAGATCATTTTTGTGGCTAAAAAGTTAAATATTCATTTTTTCCTTCCACGTTGCTTTAGTTCCTGTGAAGCACCTGAAGGGTTAATAATCTTCTTGAATGTGGTTTTGAGTACCTTGAGGGGTGAAGTTTTTAGAATGGTGTCACTTTTGGGTATTTTCTGCCATATAGACCCCTCAAAGTGACTTCAAATGAGAGGTGGTCCCTAAAAAAAATGGCTTTGTAAATTTTGTTGTAAAAATGAGAAATCGCTGGTCAACTTTTAACCCTTATAACTTCCTAACAAAAAAAAATGTTGGTTCCAAAATTGTGCTGATGTAAAGTAGACATGTGGGAAATGTTATTTCTTAACTATTTTATGTGACATATTTCTCTGTTTTAAGGGAATAAAAATTCAAAGTTTGAAAATTGCAAAATTTTAAAAATTTTCACCATATTTGCATTTTTTTCAAAAATAAACGCAAGTTATATCGAAGAAATTTTACTTCTAACGTGAAGTACAATATGTCACGAGAAAACAATCTCAGAATCGCGAAGATCCGTTGAAGCGTTCCAGAGTTATAACCTCATAAAGAGACAGTGGTCAGAATTGTAAAAATTGGCCCGGTCATTAACGTGCAAACCACCCTTGGGGGTGAAGGGTTAATATTCCCAGGTTGGGTAATGGTGTTTCACTGTAATGAAAATGTTGAACTTTGAGGCCATGAACTGTACTGGCTCACAAATTTTTCTGTAAATAGTTGGCACTTCGGTGCTCCATCTTGGTTTTACAAAAAACTTTACTGTGCACTATTTTCAACTACCTCAGAAACTAAAAACCCGTTTGGTGTGGCCGAAAGTGAGGTCTGCTCAAGGAAAGTCTTGCAGCCCACCCAAGACCACAGTTGGAGGTTTGGAGCGGGTCCTCCACAAGCACAAGTAAAGGACACTGTGAAGTTACCCCGGTGGGGTTGTAGTCCTAAGAAGTCTCCACGAACTTCGGCACTAATGCTATTTGCACTTTTGTTGAATATGTATTTATTAACACACATGTATAAACATATCAAGGGTATGAACAGTAACAAAACATGTCACATAATATAAGCCATTTGCACTTTTGTAATGTTATTATTAAAAATTTTATTATGCAACGTTTAACTTGAAGTGTTTCCTGCTTTCTTACTACGTCGCATAGTCCACTCTGCTACATCACTTTGCACCATTGCTCTATCTCACATCTATCTGCCCTGGAAGGATAGCGTGTTACCTGTAGAAGACTTTTCACCTACCTGCACTACACCATCCCTTCCAGAGGACCTGCACAGCAGCGCTGGACACCCTGACCAGGTACTACAGGTGGCGTCACGACAAACTACACGAACATTCTATCATCCCCTGGAAATATCCCACATTCCAGTGATCGCCCAGGTCACGGACCGAGCTGTGCTACTCGTGACATCCCCCATAGAAGTCGACGTGATCGGTACCGAGTACCCCCAAAACCCCTGTCTCTGTGCGACTCAACTTCCCTCACTGTGCTGGCACTTTACATTTACAATGCCTCTGGGTTTTTTTTTTGGGGGGGTGGGGAACATTCAGACTTTTGCTATGGGGCCCCATGATTTATATGTACGCCCCTGCTGCTGAGGCATGGTATTTAAGGCTGTTAAGGAGCCAACATACATGGACCTTGCCAGCAGCGTCGGACTTGGGCCCACCAGAGAAAATATATTCTTGCGGCCCAACATCATACTTCCCAACCTTTGAATAAGGGAAAGAGGGACAAAGGCTGTGGCACGCTGTGCATGCTGCAGAAAATTTTAGGCCATGCCACGTTGCACCACAGACTGTCCAGGAGTTGGTGGATGCTTTAGTTCAGGTGTGGGAGGAGATCCCTCACGAGACCATCCGTTGCGCTCATCAGGAGCATGGGCAGAAGTTGTAGGGAGGTCATACAGCATACCTCCCAAATTTGGAAGACAGGAAAGAGGATTAAAGGCTGCAGCGCGTGTTGCGCGCCGCTGAAAATTTTAGGCCACGCCCCGACAACACCCATTTCACAGCTAATCACACCCATATCCTCGCCCCAAGCATAACCATTTAGCACTGCTGATCACACTGACTGGTAATGAGGGCACAGTGGCTGGTACTGAGGAAAAGAAAGAAAGAGCAGCGAGAGAGAAAGAACAAACAGAAAGAAAGAGAGGAAAGAAAGAAAAGAGAGAAAGAAAGAACAGAGAGAAAAAAGAACAGAGAGCGAAAAGGAAAGAACAGAGAGCGAGAAAGAAAGACTAGAGAGAGAGCCATAGGCGTAGCTAGGGTTTTGGTTTAGTGGGGGCAAAACTTCTGAGTGGGCCCATCATCAGAGAACCTCAGCAAATGACCGCGCTGTTGGCCAAAATAATCTATATATAAAAAGACCAATATTGATATTACCGCCATATGGTCTGTGTTAAATAATACCAGTCCTACAGAACATATAATAGATTACAGCACAGGTACAGATAATGACTTACCGCTGATGTTCTTTCTAATGGAATTGTTCACTTTTCATGTCTTTTCCATCTGGCCCACACCGACATGACGACTTCTCCAGCCAGGACTCGACTGCACCCCCATTAAAAAAAAAATCAAAAAAAACCTCACCTCCCGGCTCCTGTGCTGCTCACTGTTCTCCCTCTCAGCGTCTGACAGCGGGCGCCGGCAGGTGATGTTATTGCGCCCGCTGTCATACGCTGAGAGGGGGATTATGGGAGAGTAGGAGCGCTCGCTCCTTCTCTCTCCATGCGGTCAGCTTTATCGGCTGGATGCCGATACAGCTGACCCTCCGATGACGGGTGGGGGGCCCACTGCTGGCACCGGGCCCCCCAACGCCTGTTCAGGCCCCATAGCTTCCTGGCGGCAGAGCAGGGAGAGCGATTCTCCCTGCTCTGCCGCAGAATGTAACTGTATCGTAGCTCCGGGTGGGCCCCCTCAGAGCGTGGGCCCCGGTGCCACCACCCCCTCTGCCCCGCGACCTATCCTTTCAAATCAGGGCCCACCACGCAGGAGCTGGGGCCCACCGTAGGTTTCTCCGGTGTCCCGGTGCCTCAGTCCGACCCTGCTTGCCAGCCTGATAATACCAGGCCACAGCAGTCTGTATATCTTGACTGGTTAACAAAAATAGGGGATCCCCTCGAAAAAAATTTGGCGTGGGGTCCCACCTATTTTTGTTAACCAGCCAGATGAAGCAGACTGCTGAGGCCTGGTTTTTCAGGCTGGTAAGGATCCAATATCCATGGACCTTGCCAGCCTGATAATACCAGGCCACAGCAGTCTGCTTAGCTTGGCTGGTTAACAAAAATAGGGGATCCCCTCGAAAAAAAAAACGGCGTAGGGGTCCCCCTATTTTTGTTAACCAGCCAAGTAAAATGCAGACTGCTGCGGCCTGGTATTAAAAGACTGTCAAGGCCCATGGATTTTGGCCCTCAACAGCCTGATAATACCAGGCTACAGCAGCCCCACATTTGGCGCATCAAAAGATGTGCCAATTGTGGCACTTTACCCGGCTCTTCCCACTGCCCTGTAGCGGTGGCAAGCGGGGTAATAAGGGGTTAATGTCACCGTTGATTGCACGGTGAGAATAAGCCCGGTTAATAATGGAGAGGTGTCAATAAGACACTGATCCATTATTAATCCCAAAGTTTTTAAATGTATAAAAAAAAGACACAGCAAGAAAAAAGTATTTTACTGAAATAAAAAAGACAACACAGTTTTCATTTATTTTATTATACTCTCATTCCTGCGACGCCATCGATCTCCTGTAAAAAAAGAAAAAAAACAAACCAACAGTATACCACCTGTCAGACGCAGTCCATAGTAACGAGGGTCCCACGACGATCCAGCTCTGCTACATCGCAATGACAGGCAGAGCCTGTCATCTCGACGCAGCACAGCTGATTACCTGCTTCCCCGGCGGTGACGTCATCGGACTGACTGCTTTACGGCCGGGATTACCCAGCAGTCACTGCAGTTATCGCGAGAAACTGCATGTGACCGCCGGGGAAAGATGATGGTGGCCATCAAGCAGTCCAGCCCGTGACCGCCGGAGATCTTCTGCCAGGTAAGTGCCGCTGACCCTGACAGACCCGACCGACGGACACTGACAGTGACAGTGACAAATCCGATTCCGGTATCCGATAAGACGAAAATATCAGAACTAAGTATCGAAAGTCCGATAGAGCTAATATCGGCCGATACCCGATACTTGCGGTATCGTATCGCTCAACACTAGTTAGGAGGTGTCCACCTTTTCACCCAGTCCCTAGATCTTGTAGGGATTCCTCCCTCGCAACTATAGGTCTTCGTTCAGACTAGCTGAGGACTTTAGCAGGTCTGGTCGCAGGATCAGGTCCCTCGTTACATCGTAGGGATCCAGCTCAGTCCAATTGTAGGGACAGAATTCCCACCTTTCCTTAGTGCTTGTAGCAGATCATAACAGTAAGTCCAGCCAAAAGAAAAAAAAAAAAAAAAAAATCTCTAAGGAAAGATTTTCAGTTTCTATTATGGTGTCGGTTCAGGATTTGGCTCAACACCTGCAGCGACTCTCTCTGGAGGTGGCTGAAATCCAGCAACACGTGAGTAGTTGTTCTGGAGCTGATTTCGTGGAGCCAAAGGTACGTTTTCCTGATTTATTTTTTGGTGAACAACAAGATTTTTTTTCTTTTAAAAATGCTTGCTTGTTGTATTTCCGTTTGAGACCCAGATCCTCTGGTGATGAATCACAGCGCATAGGGTTCATAATGTCACTTTTGCGCAAAGAACTCAGGACTGGGCCTTTTCTCTGCAGCCTAGTGATCCATGCTTTAGATCAGTGGATAGTTTTTTTTCTGCTTTGGGGTTATTGTATGACGATCCGGATCGTGTTTCATCAGCTGAGACAGAGTTGAGACGTTTGAGGCAGGGATCGGGTAATGTGGAAAAATATTGTACTCACTTCCGAAGGTGGTCCGCTCAGGTGGGCTGGAACGATTCAGCTTTGAAAAGTTTATTTCTTGCAGGGTTAAGTGAAAGGGTTAAAGATTTGCTGATTGCTTATCCCATACCTAGTAACTTGCAAGAGGCTATGCAATTAGCCATACGGGTGGATAGGAGACTGCGTGCAAGGGTTAATGAGAGTAAATCTGCCTTGTCAGCTCCAAGTTTGGAGAAGGAATGTACTGACATTGCAGAGCCGATGGAAATTGGAGCAATGACACCTCACTCTCGAGAAAAAGAACGCAGATTTGCTCAAGGTTTGTGTTTCTACTGTGGTAAATCTGAGCATTTCATTAAGAACTGTGCGCTTCGAATGAATAAAGAGAGAAAAAAAAATGAGGTCAGTTTTGCCCGCATAGCTTGTCTAAACAATAAAGGTGTCTTTCTTTCTGCTACCACTGCTGGTGAGGAGGAATTAATGGAGTTTCGGGTATTTGTGGATTGTGGTTCAACTCTCAATGTGATTGATGGGAAATTTTTGGAAAGACTAAAATTAAAACCCAAACTTCTGTCTTCCCTATTAATGTGGTGTCTGTGGATGGTTCTCACTTGAAAAATGTTACTCACCATATCTGTGAATTTCCTCTTACTATTAATGGTGTTCATCAAGAGAATTTGGATTTGGTAGTTTTGAATAATTTACCTTCTCCGGTGATTTTGGGGTTACCCTGGTTAAAATTGCACAATCCGGTACTGGATTGGTCTACCAATGAAATTAAGTCCTGGAGTCCTAAGTGTTATGACAAGTGTTGTAACGGGCGTATTGCTGCTGTAGTTAAGGGGGAGTTACCTGTACCTATTCAGGATTTTTGGAAAGTTTTTTCTGATAAGGAATCGCAGGTATTGCCTCCTCATAGAGATTATGATTGTGCAATTGAATTTGTCCCTTGAGCGACTCTTCCTAAAAGTCGTTTATTTAATTTGACTATTCCTGAGAGAAAGGCTTTGGAGGAATACATACAGACAAGCTTGGCCGCCGGTCACATTAGGCCTTCCAAATCTCCTGTGGCGGTTGGATTTTTTTTTGTTAAAAAGAAGGACGGCGGTTTACGGCCTTGTCTAGACTTTCGTGAAATTAATAAGATTACTGTACGCAATCCTTACCCACTGCCATTGATTCCTGATTTGCTTAATCAGTTAGTGGGGGCCAAGTGGTTCTCGAAAATTGATCTTCAAGGGGCATACAATTTGTTGCGCATGAAGGAGGGGGATGAATGGAAGACTGCGTTTAACACTCCACTGGGTCATTTTGAGAATCTGGTCATGCCCTTTGGACTTTCCAGTGCTCCGGCATTTTTTCAGAATCTTATTAATGACATCCTTAGACCTTTGATCGGCAGAAGTGTGGTTGTGTATTTGGATGACATTTTGATTTATTCACCGGATTTGGAGTCTCATTGGAGGAGTGTGCGTGAAGTATTACAGTTACTGAGTGATAATTCACTTTTTGCCAAACTAGAAAAATGTGAGTTCACTGTACAGAGACTTAGTTTTTTGGGCTACATTGTCTCCAGTGAAGGTTTTGAGATGGACCCGGTGAAAGTGCAAGCTCTGCAGGATTGGCCTAGACCTATTGGTGTGAAATCAATACAGAGGTTTTTGGGGTTCGCCAATTATTATAGAAAATTCATAAAAATTTTTTCTGTGATTGCCAAACCTCTGACCGATCTCACCAGGAAAGGTGCTGATGCGGTTCAGTGGACTACTGAGGCCATTGAGGCTTTTGTGTTGCTAAAGGAGAGGTTCAGCTCTGCTCCCATCCTTACGCAGCCTGATGTGACTAAACCATTTTTGGTTGAGGTTGATGCTTCTTCTGTGGGGGTCGGCGCGGTGTTGTCTCAGGCAAAGACGGATGGAGTACATCCCTGTGCTTTTTTTTCAAAGAAATTTTCTGAGTCTGAACTAAATTATGATATCGGTAATCGGGAATTGTTGGCAATTAAACTCACATTTGAACACTGGCGTCATTTTTTGGAGGGAGCGGAATTTCCCGTTCAAGTCTTCACCGATCATAAAAATCTGATCTACCTTGATGCTGCCAAACACTTGAATGCCCGTCAGGCTAGGTGGGCACTGTTTTTCTCACGGTTTAATTTTACCGTTACTTACATCCCAGGTACTAAAAATGTTAAACCTGATGCTTTGTCTCGCAGCTTTTCTCCTATGGTGGGTACTGAGGAGGAGGAGGAAAACATCTTGCAAGAGCGGGTTGTTATTGCTGTTTTGGACTCCGTGTTGGAAGATGAGATTCTTAAAGCACAGGAGAATGCCCCATCTAACACGCCGCATGGGAGGTTGTTTGTGCCTGGTACCCTGAGGAGAGATTTGTTTGATGAATGTCATGACTCTCGGTTGGCAGGTCATCCTGGAATCTCTGAGACCAAGAGACTTGTGGGTCGCAGTTTTTGGTGGCCAGGATGGCAGAAGGAAGTCATTAAGTGGGTGCGCCAATGCACTGTGTGTGCTAGATCTAAGTCTTCTCATTCTCCTGCGGCGGGGTTGCTTTGCCCTTTGGAGGTCCCTAGTGCACTATGGACACATTTGGCTATGGACTTTATTACTGACCTTCCCCCTCTGAGGGTTTCAATGTCATCTGGGTGGTCGTGGACCGTTTTAGCAAGATGTGTCACTTGGTTCCTTTCATCAAACTGCCCTGCGCTAAGACTCTCGCTAAGGCCTTTGTCAAGGAAATAGTCAGACTACATGGTGTTCCTACTGACATTGTTTCAGATAGGGGACCTCAGTTTGTGGCTCGTTTTTGGCGCGCCTTTTCTGACAGGTTGGGAGTTCATTTGTCGTTTTCATCCGGATATCATCCTGAGTCTAATTGCCAGACAGAAAGGAAAAACCAGGATGTTGAGCAGTTCTTGCGTTGTTTTGTGACTGATAATCAAGAGGGGTGGTCTGAGTTTCTGCCACTTGCTGAGTTTGCTCTTAACAATCATACATCCGCTTCTGCTGGTTGTTCGCCTTTTTTTGTTGTACTGGGAGACATCCGTCTTTTGGGTCATTTTCCAAGTTGGGATCGGCTGTACCTGAAGAGGAGAATTTTTCTGGTGTTTTGGAGAGAGTTTGGACTGATGTGCGTGGTAATCTTCAGGAGGCTAACAAAAGATCCAAAGTGTATTTTGATAGAAAACGACAAGAGGACATGGTTTGGTTGTCCTCTAAGAATCTGCGCTTGAGGATTCCGTCTAAGAAATTGGGTCCCAAGTTTGTAGGGCCCTTTAAGGTGCTTCAGGTTATTAACCAATCTGCTGTTAAGTTGGAGCTTCCTACCTCCTGGAAGATTAATCCGGTGTTTCATGTTTCTCTCTTGAAAAAAGCTGAGGTCTCAGATGGAGACGTCTCGGCCACTGTTCCCCTGGTGGTGGAGGACGCTCAATATGAGATTTCCGCATCCTAAATTCTAGACGGTATAGAGGGAGTTTGCAGTACCTCGTCGCTTGGAAGGGTTATGGACCCGAGGATAACTCATGGGTGAGGGCGGATGATGTTTCTGCGTCTAGACTTGTCAGAGCGTTTTACAAGAGGTTTCCAGATAAGCCTAAGTCCTAGGGGATCCGGAGGATCCTCTTAGAAAGGAGGGTACTGTTAGAACCCTCTTGTTAGATTTTGTTTCAGTTTGCTGGTCACATGACCTTTTTTCCCTATTTAGTCTGGCTCCGCCCTTCTGGCTTTGCTGGACTTCATTGTATTATCTACTCTTAAGCTAGCCAGGTGCTTAGGTGCCTTACTCTGTCAGTTTTGCTTGATCTTAGGATCTCAGATCTCTTAGTATTTGTTTTCTGTTTTTTATTCCCTGCTACACTTTCTGTTAGGAGGTGTCCACCTTTTCACCCAGTCCCTAGATCTTGTAGGGATTCCTCCCTCCAACTATAGGTCTTCGTTCAGACTAGCTGAGGACTTTAGCGGGTCTGGTAGCAGGATCAGGTCCCCGTTACATCGTAGGGATCCAGCTCAGTCCTATTGTAGGGACAGAATTCCCACCTTTCCTTAGTGCTTGTAGCAGATCATAACACAAACGGTTTACATCAGTTGCTTGTTTGTTCACCAATATTAGCTCTAGGTTCTCCTGTGGCATGATGTTCTGTAATTTTCCTTTATAGCGTGGATCAAGGATACTGGCCAACCAGTAGTCGTCATCCTTCATCATTTTGGCAATTCGGGGGTCCCTTTTAAGCATGCACAAGGCATAATCACACATGTGGGCCAATGTTCCAGGTGTCAATGATGCACTGACACTGGTGGGTGGAGGAGCACTATCTGAAATATCCACATTCCTCAAGTCCGGCACAACCCCTGTACCTGACGTTGGCACGCCAACATTTGATCTTGCCCCCTGAGAATGCTCCTCTTCCCCCAAATAATCATCCCCCTCATCCTCCTCCTCCTTGTCCTCTTCTTCCTCCCCATCGTCCTGGACATTTCCCTGAGCAGACAATGGCTGACTGTCATCAAGGCTTCCCTCCTGCTCCTCCTCTTCCTCCTGCGCTGCAGACGCCTGATCCTTAATGTGCATCAAAGTTTGCATGAGCAGATGCATAAGTGGGATGCTCATACTTATGATGGCATCGTCTGCGCTTACTAGCCGTGTGCATTCCTCAAAACACTGCAGGACTTTACAGAGATCTTTGAGCTTCGACCACTGCACACCCGACAACTCCATGTCTGCTCTCGTACTGCCTGCCCGTGAATCCTGCCACAAATGCATTACAGCCTGCCTCTGTTCGCACAGCCTTTCAACCATGTGCATGGTGGAGTTCCACCTTGTTGCAACGTCTATGTTTAGGCGGTGCTTGGGGAGGTGTAGCGATCGCTGCAACCTCTGCATCCGACTGGAGTCTACGGGCGATCGACAGATGTGTGAGCACAATCTTCGCACCTTATTGAGCAGGGCTGCTAAGTCGGGATAATAATAATAATCTTTATATAGCGCCATCATATTCAGCAGCGCTTTACAGTTTAACAGTTTCAGAACACAAGTCATAAGTAACAACGTTAACAATACAATAATTAAAGCAAAATAAGCCGCCCCTGCTCGTGAGAGTTTACAATCTACAATGAGGTGGGGGAGATACAAAGTACAGGTGTTTATATACAATGGTGCATTTACAATGATGGTCCAGCCATCTTGAGGGAGTGAGGGATGGATGGAGATAGTGAATGGGCTACACACACACACACTTACACAGAATACATATAATGACTTTGATTAGTGAATGTGATAGGCCGCTCTGAACAAATGTGTTTTGAGGGAGCGCCTGAAACCATGCAAATTGTGGATAGTCCTAATTTCTTGGGGTAGAGCATTCCAGAGGATTGGCGCAGCGCGGGAGAAGTCTTGGAGTCGGGAGTGGGAGGTACGGATTAGTGCAGAGGTTAGTCGAAAGTCGTTTGCAGAGCGCAGCAATCTGTTAGGCCGATAGATAGAAATGAGGGAGGAGATGTAGGGGGGTGCTGCACTGTGGAGAGCTTTGTGGGTGAGAACCAGTACTTTGAATTGGATCCTATAATGAATGGGCAGCCAGTGTAGCGAAGAGCGGACGCGTCCGAGTACCTATTAGCCAGATGGATTACCCTGGCTGCTGCATTAAGGATGGACTGGAGAGGGGATAGTCGAGTAATAGGGAGGCCAAGTAATAGAGCGTTGCAGTAGTCCAGGCGGGAGTGGATCAATGCTACAGTGAGGGTTTTTGTTGTTTCCTTGGTGAGAAAAGGGTGGATTCTAGAGATGTTCTTTAGGTGTAGGCAGCAAGAGCGGGCAAGAGATTGTATATGGGAGGTGAAGGAGAGATTGGTGTCAAACATAACACCCAGACAGCGAGCCTGCTGCCGGGGTGTTATTATGGTGCCACCCACGGAGAGGGATATGTCAAATTTAGGGAGGTTAGTAGACGGCGGGAGCAGAAGAAGTTCAGTTTTGGAGAGGTTGAGTTTCAGATAGAGAGCGGACATGATGTTGGAGACTGCGGACAGACAGTCGGTGGCGTTCTGTAGTACAGCGGGGGTAAGGTCGGGGGATGACGTGTATAGTTGTGTGTCATCAGCATAAAGATGGTACTGAAAGCCAAATCTGCTGATGGTCTGTCCAATTGGGGCTGTGTAGAGAGAGAAGAGAAGGGGGCCAAGGACTGAGCCCTGGGGTACACCGACAGTGAGAGGAAGAGAAGATGACGTGGAGCCAGAGAACGAAACACTGAAGGAGCGGTCAGAAAGATAGGAGGAGAACCAGGAGAGAACAGTGTCCTTAATACCTAGTGAGTGGAGCCTAGACAGTAGGAGACGGTGGTCAACCGTGTCGAAAGCTGCAGAAAGGTCGAGAAGAATGAGCAAAGAGTGGTCACTGTTACGTTTTGCTGTAAGAAGGTCATTGGTCACTTTGATGAGTGCAGTTTCGGTCGAATGTAGGGGGCGGAAGCCGGACTGTGAAGGGTCTAGGAGGGAGTGATTGGAGAGGTAACGGGTAAGGCGGGAGTAGACTAGGCGCTCCAAAAGTTTAGAGATGAAGGGGAGATTGGAGACCGGTCTGTAGTTGTTTGTGCAGGAAGGGTCGAGAGCGGGTTTCTTTAGTAGTGGAGTAATGATGGAGTGTTTGAAGGCGGATGGGAAAATGCCAGAGGAGAGTGAGAGATTAAAGATTTTAGTTAGGTGAGTTGTGACAACTGGAGAGAGAGACTGGAGGAGATGTGAGGGAATGGGGTCGGTAGTGCATGTAGTCGGACGAGAGGAGTCTGGAGACTTCTTCTTCTGTGATGGGATCAAATGTGGAAAGTGAGCAAGGGGAACAGCAGGGTGGGATGGGAGTCACACCCACTTGGTGGTTGAGAGCAGATTTCCTGACGGATAGTATCTATTTTTTCTATAAAATGGGAGGCTAGGTCATCAGCACAAATGTCTGTGATAGGGGCTTGTGCTTTTGGCCTGAGGAGGGAGTGAAAAGTGTCAAAAAGTTTCTTGGGGTTGTTGGCTAGTGAGGAGATCAGGGTGGTGAAGTAGGTCTGTTTGGCGAGGTGAAGGGCAGCATTATAAGTTCTTAACATGAATTTAAAGTGGATGAAGTCTTCTGGTGTGCGGGTTTTTCTCCAAAGGCGTTCAGCACTCCTAGAGCATCGCTGAAGAAGTTGAGTTTGCAATGTGAGCCAGGGCTGTTTTACTGTGTGTTTGGAATATCTGAGGGTGAGCGGAGCTACTTGGTCAAGGGTGCTTCTAAGAGTGTCATTGTAGTGATGAAGAGCCAGATCAGGACAGGAAAAAGAGGAGATCGGGGACAGCGATGAGTGTAGGGAGTCTGCAAGTGTCTGAGGGTTAATGGCTTGTAGATTTCTGAATGTGTGGTAGGTAGGAGTGCGCTGGGGTGGTGGACGATTTGTGAGCGTAAAGGAGAGAATGTTGTGGTCAGACAGTGGAAGCGGTGAGTTATTTAGGTGAGAGATTGAACAGAGGCGGACAAAGACCAGGTCAAGGGTGTTGCCATCCTTGTGTGTCTCAGAGGTTGAAAGCTGTGAGAGGCCTAGAGAAGTGGTTAGTGATAGAAGCTGAGATGCAGGGATAATTTTTGAGGAAGCACTGCACCACCAGGTTCAAGGTGTGAGCCAGGCAAGGTATGTGTCGGAGTTTTGCCCGGGCTATGGCCGACACAAAATTACACCCGTTATCACTAACTACCTTGCCTGGCTCAAGATGTAGACTGCCCAGCCATGACTCAGTTTCTCTCTGCAAGTAGTCGGCCAGTACCTCCGCGGTATGTCTGTTGTCACCCAAACACTTCATTTGTAAAACAGCCTGCTGACGCTTACCACCAGCTGTTCGATACTGTGACAGCTCCTGTGCAACACTGGCAGCTGCGGATGGAGGGCTTATGCTACAGCGCTCTGTTGACGAGCTTTCGCTTCTGGAGGAGGAGTAGGAGGAGGAGGGTGTTAACGCCTACAGCCAACTGTTTCCTATACTGTGGGCTAGGCAGAACTGTCCCACTGCCGCTGTCCCCTGTGGACCCTGCTTCCACCACATTCACCCAGTGCGCAGTGATGGACACGTAACGCCCCTGGCCATGCTTACTGGACCATGCATCTGTTGTGAGGTGCACCTTTCCACCCACTGATTGTTTGAGTGCATAGACAATGCGGTCTTTCACATGCTGGTGGAGGGCAGGGATGGCTTTTCGAGAAAAGAAGTGCCGACTAGGTAGGTCCTAGCGAGGGACAGCGTAGGTCATGAGGTCCCTGAATGCAGTGCTTTCAACTAAACGTAAGGGCATCATCTCTATTGCGATCAGTTTGCCAATGTAGGCGTTCAAATACAGTGTGCGCGGATGAGAGGGTGAGTACTTTTTGGACCTACTCATATGGTCTGGTAGGGTGAGCTGTACTTGAGAGCTGCATATGCAGGAACTACCGGTGGACATGACGGACTGAGAGGGGGTTGGTGATGTTGATGGTAGTGGTGTTGCTGGTGGTGATGGCGATGGCCTACATGCACTCTTTCGGTGCAAAAAACGACTGATTCCCTGACTGCTTTGGCCTTGCGCCGACACCTCAACACTTGTTGCTGCTGATGTGCCAACCGGTGGTGTTACAGTGGGGGAAGCGATGGAGCGTTGGTGGCTAACTTCAGTCGGAGCAGGTGCACATGTGCTAACTGACCTTTTGTAGTCCGTCCACGCTTGAAAGTGCATGGTATTTAAATGTCTTAGCATGCAACTGGTATTCAAATTTTTGACATTTTTACCTCTGCTAAAGTTCCTTCGCACTTCTTACATGTAACCTTGACATCATCAATAGGATTTTGCTCAAAAAAGTGCCAAACTGCACTTTTCCTACTATTGTATAAATTTTCAGAGCTTGCACGCTGTGATACTTGGACCGTCTGTCCAAGCTGTCCTGCCACTTTTTTGTGGGGTTTTCTAACACATTTTTTTTACAGCTGCGGTACTCACAGATAAACCCTGCTGCGATGTCGACAAATGCTGCGGATCTGTCACGCTGTTACTGCATACAGGAGGTCTGGGGTCTATGCTGACCCTAAGCTGGGGTCCTGACTAATCCCTCTACCTGGAGGTACTGTTGATGGTACAGAGGTCCAGGCCGCCAGCGTAATCCCTACCTCCTGAGGATCCCTGAACCTCAGTGATCTAGTCCTGAGAAGGACCCTGATCACAACACAGGGGACTGAAGGTATATGCCTAGACACAGTAATAGACGAACAAGACAGTACAAGGGGTAAACTAAAATCCACCTTGCATACAAAAGTCATACCACAGAAAACAGAGGGGACACCAACGGGTACGGAGATAAATGATAAAGCGAGGAGGGGAAAAAAGACCACACCAGGTACTCTTCACTTCAGACTTCACAATACCACGATCCGCTCTGCTGGTCTGCATGAATGCTTTCACCGACACTTCCCTAGCAGACTGGCAGGTATTTGAAGGAATCCAATTACAGCAACATTAATTGCAGCTGGGCGAGGCTGGTCTTGTCTAGCCTAGAGAGAAGGAGAATTAACTCCCTCACTGCCGAAAAACACCCAGCACCAGAAACTCAGCTGTGAGAAGTCAGGGTGTGCAATCGCGACGATCTTCGTAGCGACACACCGTGACAGTACCCCCCCTTCTACGAGGGGCCTCCGGACCCTCAGGGCCGGGTTTATCTGGGTGAGTAGTGTGGAAGGCCCGAACTAATCGGTCTGCGTTAATATCCGACGCAGAAACCCACGTCCTCTCCTCAGGACCATACCCCCTCCAATGAAACAGGTACTGAAGGGACCGGCGATTCAGACGTGAATCGATGACTCTCGACACCTGGAACTCCAAGTTACCATTGACCACCACAGGAGGAGGAGGTAAAGGTGAAGGTATCACTGGCGCCACATACCTTTTAAGCAACGATCTGTGGAACACATTATGAATTTTAAATGTAGGAGGGAGGTCAAGACGGAATGCAACTGGATTAATTATAGAACTGATCCTGTATGGCCCGATGAACCTGGGACCCAGTTTCCAGGAGGGAACCTTAAGTTTTATATTTTTGGTAGACAACCATACCAGATCGTTCACACTTAGGTCCGGACCAGACACTCTCCTCCTATCAGCCATACGTTTGTATCGGTTCCCCATAGTACTCAGATTATTCAGCACTCCTCTCCACACTGAAGCAAGTGACGACGAAAATCGTTCCTCCTCAGGAACCCCAGAAGAGCCCCCCCTATTGAAAGTACAAAACTGGGGGTGAAAACCATATGCCCCAAAAAACGGGGACTTACCAGTGGACTCGCTCCGCCTATTATTTAGAGCAAACTCCCCAGAGGCAAGAAAGAAGCCCAGTCCTCCTGGTTCTCTGACACAAAACACTGGAGATATGTCTCCAAGCTCTGGTTCAGACGCTCTGTCTGACCATTGGTCTGCGGATGAAAAGCCGATGAAAATGACAACTGCATCCCTCGCCGTGTACAAAATGCTTTCCAGAATTTGGACACAAACTGAGACCCCCGATCCGACACCACATCGGAGGGTACCCTGTGAAGCCTTACAATTCCCCAATGAACACCTGCGCAAGAGTTTTAGCATTAGGAAGAGCGGGAAGAGCGATAAAATGTGCCATCTTGCTGAACCTGTCCACTACAACGAGTATGACTGTTTTACCCGAAGATGGCGGGAGGTCCGTAATGAAGTCCATAGACAAATGAGTCCACGGACGCTCCGGGATCTTCAAAGGTAAGAGGGATCCAGACGGACGGGTATGTGGGGTCTTAGAGCGCGCACAAACCTCGCAGGACGCGACAAAAGTTACCACCTCCCTATGTAAGTTAGGCCACCAAAACCGGCGCGAGAGGAGATTTCCTCAGTTGCTTTACTCCCTGGGTGTCCTGCCAAAGCTGAATTATGGTGTGCCTCGATCACCTTTTGTTGCAACTGATTTGGAACAAACAGTCTCCCTGGAGGTCCTATAGGGGCGTCCCCCTGAGCCTCCAATACCTCCTCCTCAAGCTCAGAGCATACTGCCGACACCACCACCCCCTCCTGAAGGATCGGAACAGGGTCATCCATCTTCCCGGCCCCAGGGAAACAGCGAGATAAGGCATCCGCCTTAACATTTTTTGACCCAGGACGATATGTGACGACAAAATTAAACCTGGTAAAAAACAACGACCACCTAGCTTGTCTGGGATTCAGACGTTTAGCGGACTCTAAATATAGCAGGTTCTTGTGATCGGTAATGACGGTGACCGGGTGGACTGCCCCCTCCAAAAATGACGCCACTCCTCAAAAGCTAACTTAATGGCCAAGAGTTCCCTATTGCCAACATCATAATTCCTCTCAGCGGATGACAATTTTTTAGAGAAGGCGCACGGATGCCATTTACCAGGGGACGAACCTTGTGACAATACTGCTCCCACCCCTACCTCGGAAGCGTCCACCTCAACAATGAACGGCTGTGACGCATCAGGTTGAATAAGTATGGGTGCCGAAGCAAAACATTTTTTCAAGGAGGAAAACGCTTGACAAGCCTTGTCAGACCACCTTGAAAAATCCGTCCCTTTTTTAGTCATGTCTGTGAGAGGTTTAACTATGGACGAAAAATTACGAATGAATTTCCGGTAGTAGTTAGCAAACCCCAGGAAACGTTGTAATGCCTTAAGATCCTCTGGCAGATCCCACTCAAGAACTGCCCGCACTTTCCCAGGGTCCATACGAAAACCGGATGCTGACACCAGGAATCCTAAAAACTGAAGTTCCTGTACAGCGAACACACACTTCTCCCATTTGGCGTACAGTTTATTATCCCGCAAGATCTGTAACACCTGCCTAACATGCTCCTGATGAGACACAAGATCCGGCGAGTAAATTAAGATGTCATCCAGATATATGACAACAGACTGTCCCACTAGGTGGCGAAAGATGTCATTAACAAAATGTTGAAACACCGCCGGGGCATTACTCAGACCAAATGGCATGACAAGGTTCTCATAATGCCCCTCCGGAGTGTTAAACGCCGTTTTCCACTCATCCCCCTCCTTCATCCTAATCAGATTGTACGCCCCCCTGAGATCCAACTTAGAGAACCATTTGGCGCCCACGATCTGATTGAAGAGATCGGAAATAAGTGGGAGCGGATACGGATCTCGGACCGTAATCCGATTAAGCTCACTGAAATCCAGGCAAGGGCGTAGGCCTCCATCTTTCTTCTTCACAAAGAAGAACCCGCGGCCACCGGGGAAGATGAAGGTCTAATATGCCCCTTAGCCAGACTCTCTGAAATATAATCCTTCATGGCCTGTCTCTCAGGACCAGAAAGGTTATACAACCTAGATTTCGGTAACTTGGCCCCAGGGAGCAAGTTAACAGACAGTCATACTCGCGATGAGGAGGTAGTTCTTGACACCCTTTCTCCGAGAACACATCCTCAAAGTCCACCAGAAATGGAGGTAAGGTCCTAGGAGCGACCGCACCAATGACCGTATTCATGCAGTTTTTATTACAAAATTCACTCCATTGGCTTATCTCTCTGGATTGCCAATTAATAACCGGGTTATGCTTAGTTAACCAAGGAAGGCCCAGCACTATAGGAGTGGAAGACCCTCCAACACATAACACGACAACAGTTCTTTATGTAACGCCCCCACTTGAAGATCTATGTTATGCACTGCTTGCAAAAAACTACCCTGACCGAGAGGTCTGGCGTCGATCGAGAATATGGGGACGGGTTTAGCCAACACACTCAGTCGCATACCTTGAACCCGGGCAAAGCGAGCATCCACCAGATTAGCCCCGGCCCCACTATCCAGAAGAACAGATATCCTCTCAGTTCTCGCACCCACCACCACCTCCGCCGGTACGAGAAACTGAGACAAACTTAGGGACGAAATACTTACTCCCAGATTGCCGTCCACTACACAATCTGGGATCAATAGTTTTCCGGCGACTTCTCACTCTGCAAAGGACGGGATGGACACCCCCCAATAAAATGTCCCTTTTTCCCACAGAAAAAACAACTTCCTGTTTTGTGGCGCCCCACCGATCCCTCCCCCGGAATGATGTCCCTCCTAATTGCATAGGCTCCTCAGGACTGACCAGTGGAACCTCCAAATAAGGGACCCTTGAGGAAGGTGGAGTCATCGCAGGGGGCGAAGTTACCCCGCACCTCTCCCGAAGCCGTCTGTCAATACGAATAGCAAGGGCCATAGCGGCTTCCAGTGATGTGGGAGGGTCATACTGTGCCAGCACATCCTTTAATTTGTCAGATAAACCTTGACAAAACTGGCTCCTAAGAGCCGGGTCATTCCACTGGGTGTCCGTGGCCCACCTACGGAACTCCGAACAGAATTCCTCCGCTGGACGATCTCCCTGTTGGATCCTACGTAACTTAGATTCAGCAAGGGAGACCCGATCCGGGTCATCATACACAAGACCCAGAGCTGCAAAAAACCTATCCACTGACTGGAGAGCTGGGGAGCCCGGGGGGAGAGAGAACGCCCAGGATTGGGGGTCTCCTTGTAGGAGCGAGATGACAATCCCCACCCTTTTTTCTTCACTCCCAGATGACCGAGGTCGCAGCCGAAAGTACAATTTACATGCCTCCCGGAAAGCAAAAAACTTGTCCCGCCCCCAGTGAACCTGTCAGGGAGAGCTACTTTAGGTTCTGGTCCGGCTTGCTCCAGGGGGTACAAAACCTTGGACTTAACGTCCGCCAGCTCCATGGACAAACTCTGCAACTGCCGAGCTAGACTGACTACTGGATCCATGGTGGCTGGAGAAAATCTTTAGTGGTCGGTGAAAATGTCACGCTGTTACTGCATACAGGAGGTCTGGGGTCTATGCTGACCCTAAGCTGGGGTCCTGACTAATCCCTCTACCTGGAGGTACTGTTGATGGTACAGAGGTCCAGGCCGCCAGCGTAATCCCTACCTCCTGAGGATCCCTGAACCTCAGTGATCTAGTCCTGAGAAGGACCCTGATCACAACACAGGGGACTGGAAGGTATATGCCTAGACACAGTAATAGACGAACAAGACAGTACAAGGGGTAAACTAAAATCCACCTTGCATACAAAAGTCATACCACAGAAAACAGAGGGGACACCAACGGGTACGGAGATAAATGATAAAGCGAGGAGGGGAAAAAAGACCACACCAGGTACTCTTCACTTCAGACTTCACAATACCACGATCCGCTCTGCTGGTCTGCATGAATGCTTTCACCGACACTTCCCTAGCAGACTGGCAGGTATTTGAAGGAATCCAATTACAGCAACATTAATTGCAGCTGGGCGAGGCTGGTCTTGTCTAGCCCAGAGAGAAGGAGAATTAACTCCCTCACTGCCGAAAAACACCCAGCACCAGAAACTCAGCTGTGAGAAGTCAGGGTGTGCAATCGCGACGATCTTCGTAGCGACACACCCGTGACAGGATCCTCCTCAGCTTGTGAGTTATATTTGCCACCGTCAACTTCTTCCCCACTGGATACCAGTCTGGATCAACAACTGGGTCATCCATCATCTCCTCTTCTATTTCATCTGCACCTTCCTCTGTGTGACCGTGTACGGTGCTATAGTATGCGGGAAGGGGCACCTGAGTTTCATCAGGGTCAGCTTCTGGCTCTGGACACTGCGAAGGCAATGTAGTGCTCTGTGGGAATGTACCAGCAGAATCATCTATCAGTGACTGTGCATCACTGCACTCCATGTCAGATTCATCTCGGACTGGTGAATTCATGATTTTACTTCTTAACCCTGGCATGGGATGTGAAAACAGCTCCATGGAGTAATCACCAGCACTGCGGGCTGCCGCATCCTTCACTTTACTTGGGGGTGAAGGACAAAAGGAAAGGGGTTGTTCCTGACCAGAAGCACCAAATGAGGACTGAGTGCTTCTACTTTTTGAAACTTGAGAAGAGGAGGACATAGAGCTGGAGCCTGCTTCAGCAAGGTAAGACAAAACCTTTTCCTGTTGCTCCGGCTTTAAAATAGGTTTACCTACTCCAGAAAAGATAGCCTTCCAAGGCTTGTGGACCCAGACAATGCCGCCGGATCAAGACCTCCTGCCTCAGGAGCTATAGTGCTTTTGGCAGTACGAGCACATGCAGGGCCGGCTCCAGGTTTTTATGGGCCCGGGCGAAAGAGCCTCAGTGGGCCCCCTTAACACAGACCACGATTCATGATGCACAGATACAGCAGAGAAATATGGGTACAGTACAATGCCAAACACTTCACTTCTTCCATTACATGAGTGATATCTATTGTAAATTGTACAATAGCTCAAAAACCGCCAAATCCTCACAGCGCACAGAACAGACTGGACAGTACAGTCCTCCATACAATATTATGTGCACCACAGTCTTCCCCCTCATCACCCATATAATACCCCTTGCAGGATGTCACCCCCCATATAATGCTCCATACAGAATACTGGACCCAAAATAATGCTCCATACAGAATACTGGACTCAATATAATGCTCCATACAGGATACTGGTCCCCATATAATACTCCATACAGGATACTGGTCCCCATATAATGCTCCATACAAAATATGGAGCTCTCCTCTGCGCTGTACTGCGTTCTGCACTGTTACGGCTCAGGAAAGGGCGCTGTGGAAAGACTCCCCATTATCATCATGATTTCCTCCCCAGTTGTGAATGGGTTTGAGATGAGTTCTGAGCAGAGGCTCCCTCTGGTGGTTACAAGCGGTACTAGTGAGGATTGTGAGGACTGGGAATCAGGTGTTACTGATTGGTCTTATATAAGGGAGTCATTTTCCCATCAGGGTTGCCGGTGATCAATTGTTCTGGTCTGAATCCTTCTTTCCAGTTTCCCTTGTAGCCTGCTGTGTCGTGTCTGCATCTCCTGCTATCAGATAAGACAATTTCTTATTTTGTGTTTTTGCTATATTTTTGCATTTGGTCCTGCACTTCTGTGGGGGCCTTCTGGGTCCCTCCGGGGGCTTTTGCCCTCTCAGTTTAGTCCAGCCACTGTGTTTTGTACTTTTGCTTTTTCCAGTTTTTTCAGTGGCTGCTGTTTTTGTTACACCAGAGAACTAATTTAGGTGGTAGAGGTCGTGTGATCTCAGGTGATTTTGAAATTAGTTGAGTTGGTGTTTTTTCAGGGTTTTCTGAGATTGCAGTAAGTACCCTTCCTGTCCTTTTCTATTTAGATAGTTTGGGCCCCAGCGTTTGCTCATACTATTTTCTTTCTGTGTCTGTATTTCCTCTTGTCTAACCGCCATTACATGTTTGGGGGCTTTCTATTATCTTTGGGGTTCTGCTCCGGGGCAGATAGCTTTCCTATTTCTATCTTTAGGTGTAGTTAGTTTCTCAGGCTGTGACGAGGCGTCTAGGACCAACGTAGGAACGCTCCTCAGCTACCGTAACATAACAGTATCACCGGCCGTAAAAATTGTATGGTACTCACAGAAGGGAAAAAATATTTTGAAGGAAGAAAAGTTGTCAGAGATATTTTTCTGTTTGTTGCATTTTTTTTTTTTTTTCCCTCTGTATCTCTGGGTGCTGGGGAGGATCTTTTCTCCCAATGGAGTTTGCACAGTTGTCTGGCCGTGTGGATCAGCTTGCCACTGAGGTTCAGAGTATTGCTGCATATCTTGCTAGGTTGCCTGTTGTGGAACCTAGGATCCCCATGCCAGATTTGTTTTTAGGGGATCGAGCTAAGTTTCAGAATTTCAAAAATAATTGTAAATTGTTTCTTGCCTTAAAATCTAAGTCCTCAGGAAACGCAGCGCAGCAGGTTCAAATTATCATCTCTCTCCTGCGCGGCGATCCTCAGGATTGGGCTTTTTCCCTGATACCTGGGGATCCTGTTTTGAGTGATGTTGATGCATTTTTTCAGGCTTTGGGGTTATTGTACGATGAGCCTAATGTCACTGATCAAGCTGAAAAAGCCTTGTTGGCATTAAATCAGGGGCTTGATGACGCTGAGTTATACTGTCAGAGATTCCGTAGGTGGGCAGTCCTGACCAAATGGAATGACGACGCTTTGGCAGCCCTTTTCCGGAAGGGTCTGTCGGATAATGTAAAGGATGTTATGGTGGGATTCCCTGTCCCCTCTGGTCTCAATGATTCTATGTCATTAGCGATTCAAATTGACAGACGTTTGCGTGAGCGGAGAAGTATGCGTGGAGTGGTGTTGCCTTGTGAGCCAGCTGCTGAGCCCATGCAGTGTGATGGAGTGGTGTCTGGGGCACAGCGTCATGAGTTTCGAAAGCGCAATGGGTTATGTTTCTACTGTGGTGATGCCTCTCATGCTATTTCAGTCTGCCCTAAGCGGGGAAGACATTTTGCACGCTCAGTTGTCTTGGGTAGTGTTCAGACTAAGTTTTTATTAACTGTCACTCTGATATGCTCTCTGTCCTCATTTTCTGCTCAGGCTTTCATTGATTCTGGAGCAGCTATTAACCTGATGGATTATGATTTTGCTAAACGTTGTGGGTTTCCCTTGATACCCCTACAGAAGTCTATTCCTTTACTGGGGATCGATTCTACCCCTTTGGCTGAGAATAAACCCAGTTTTCTACTCAGGTGATAATGAGGGTTGAACCTGATCACCAGGAGTGCTGCAAATTTTTGGTTCTATATAATCTGCATGACATTATAGTGCTGGGTTTCCCTTGGTTACAGTCTCATAATCCTTTTTTGGATTGGAAATCTGTGTCTGTAACCAGTTGGGGCTGCCAATGTGTTAGTGCCAACACTCCTGTTTTTTCTGCCTCCCCCCAGGCTGAGGATGTTCCTGACTTTTTGTTTGATTTTTCTGATGTGTTTAGCGAAAGTAAATCTGCATCCTTACCTCCCCATAGGAGCTATGACTGCGCTATTGAATTAGTGCCAGGTAGTAAATTCCCTAAAGGTCGCCTTTTTAACTTGTCTGTACCTGAACATGACGCTATGCGGTCTTATATCAAGGAATCATTGGAGAAGGGTCATATCAGACCATCCTCTTCACCCTTAGGTGCCGGTTTTTTCTTTGTGGCCAAAAAAGATGGTTCATTAAGGCCGTGTATTGATTATCGTCTCTTGAACAATATTACTGTGAAATATCAATACCCGTTACCCTTGATTTCTGACCTGTTTTCCAGGGTGAAAAACGCTACTTGGTTTACCAAGCTTGACCTCAGGGGGGCGTATAACCTTATTCGCATTAAGCACGGTGATGAATGGAAGACGGCATTTAACACCCCTGAAGGGCATTTTGAGTACCTTGTGATGCCCTTTGGGCTCACTAATGCTCCTTCCGTCTTCCAGTCCTTCATGAATGACATTTTCAGGGATTTTGTGGACAAGTTTCTGATTGTTTATTTGGATGATATCTTGATTTTTTCTAATGACTGGGACTCTCATGTGAAACATGTTCGAACTGTATTCCAGATTTTGAGAGAGAATGCTCTGTATGTGAAGGGATCAAAGTGTCTTTTTGGCGTACAGAAGATCTCATTTCTGGGATTCATTTTGTCCCCATCTGTTATTGAAATGGACCCGGTCAAGGTTCAGGCCATCTGTGATTGGGTCCAACCTACTTCATTAAAGGCTCTTCAGAGATTTTTGGGTTTTGCCAATTTTTATCGTAAATTTATTGGTAATTTCTCTGTTATTGTTAAACCATTAACTGATTTGACCAGAAAGGGTTCTGATGTGGTGAATTGGCCTCCTGAGGCAGTCTCTGCGTTTCAGGAACTTAAGCAGAGATTCACTTCTGCTCCTGTTCTACGGCAGCCTGATGTTTCTCTGCCATTTAGGTGGAGGTTGATGCCTCTGAAATTGGGGCAGGTGCCGTTTTGTCCCAAAAAGATCCAGAGACCTCTAAAAGTAACCCTTGTGCCTTTTTCTCTCGAAAATTTTCTCCTACTGAACGTAATTATAACGCGGGTAATCGGGAGTTATTGGCCATGAAGTGGGCTTTTGAAGAGTGGAGACATTGGCTGGAGGGAGCCAAACATCAGGTGGTGGTCCTTACGGACCATAAGAATCTGGTCTATCTGGAATCTGCCAAGCGACTCAATCCTAGACAGGCCAGGTGGGCCTTGTTTTTCACACGTTTTAATTTTGTGGTTTCCTTTCTTCCTGGCACTAAGAATGTTAAGGCGGATGCCCTCTCGAGGAGTTTCCTTGCGGACTCTCCTGAGCTATCTGATCCCTCTGTTATTTTGAAGGAGGGTGTAGTTCTTTCCGCCATCTCACCCAATTTGAGACTTACTCTGGAGGGGTGTCAGGAGGATAGGCCCGAGCGCTGCCCTGTTGGAAAATTGTTTGTCCCGGACCAATGGAAAAAGAGTGTGATGTCTGAGATTCATTGTTCCGCATTGGCTGGGCATCCCGGAATTTTTGGTACCAGAGACTTGGTTAGTCGGTCCTTTTGGTGGCCTACCTTGTCTCGCGATGTCAGGGAATTTGTGCAGTCCTGCGGGACTTGCTCTCGCTCCAAGCCTTGCTCTCGCTCTAGTGGTTTGTTGATGCCATTGCCTGTGCCCAAGAGACCATGGACCCATATCTCTATGGATTTCATTTCCGATCTTCCTGTTTCTCAGAGAATGACCACCATCTGGGTAATTTGTGATAGGTTTTCCAAAATGATACATCTTGTGCCATTACCTAAGTTGCCTTCCTCCTCTGAATTGGTGCCGTTGTTCCTTCAGCACGTGGTTCGTTTACACGGCATTCCTGAGAACATTGTGTCTGACAGAGGAGTCCAGTTTGTTTCCAGATTTTGGAGGACTTTTTGTTCTAAACTGGGTGTTCAATTGTCTTTCTCCTCGGCATTTCATCCTCAGACCAATGGTCAAACTGAGAGAACAAACCAGACATTGGAGACTTATCTAAGATGCTTTGTGTCTGCTGATCAGGATGACTGGGTCTCTTTTTTGCCTTTGGCTGAGTTTGCTCTTAATAATAGGGCTAGCTCTGCCACTTTGATGTCTCCGTTTTTCTGTAATTCTGGGTTTCACCCTCGATTTTCTTCAGGACAGACGGAGGCTTCTGTCTGTCCAGGTGTTGACTCTGTTGTTGAGCGTATGCAGCAGATTTGGGACCAGGTAGTGGAGAGGTTGTCCCTCTCTCAGGAGAAGGCCCAGCGGTTTGCTAA